>VSMD01105886.1:0-222256 GCA_008750895.1 Mirza zaza
TTACATATTGCCCTATTTCTGTAGATTAGATCCAAATGACATTGTTATTAGGCATGGAATCCCTTTTCCAACTCACCTCCTGCTGACATATCTTGTAACAGCATGTATATTCTGTGATTAAGAACTAGTACATAGCCAGGCACAGTGGCTTGTATCTATCACCCCAGCTCTTTGGGAAGCTGAGGGGGGAGGATCACTTGAGGCCAGAAGTTGAAACCAGCCTGGGCAACAAAGTGGGACCCTGTCTCTATAAAAAATTTAAAAACCTAGCTGTTTGAGGTGGAGTGTGCCTATAGTCCCATTTACTCTGGAGGGTGACTCTGGAGGATGGCTTGAGCCTAGGTATTCGAAGCTGCAGTGAACTATGATTGTGCCACTGCACACCAGCCTGGGCAACAGAGCGAAACTCTGTCTCTAAAAAGCAACAAAAACAATAACGAAAATTAGCAAATGATTCCAATTTTCTTTCACCTAAAATATCAATCTCTGCTCTTATTCACAAATTCTTAGTTAAAAGACAGGGTATTTTTAATATTCCAATATAATATGGTTGATAACAAATGGATAGGAGCTATTTTTCTGTGACAGTTGGCAGAGACAATTGTGAGAACCTTAGTTGAAATGCTAAGATAAATATTTCCACTATTTTCCTGTAAAAATAGCAACTATCAGGGCTTATCCTAAAAGGCAACCGGCCAAATAATTTTCATATTTAGAAACCAAACAACAGTGGTTTTAAGAGAAACTGAGAACTGCATACGAATTAATTCTAATCTATTTAGCCCATGCCATAGCATTTCTTAATTTGCATATTGTTGAAAATAATAAGGGTTGCATTTTGATACATGAGGGAATAGCTGAAAGTTAAGCTAATTATGCATTAGAAGCTGCGAAACTTTATATAAAAAGCTTTCACTCTCTTTCATATGACTTGATTGTTTTTATTTCTTCTTAGTGGACACCTGTCTTGGGATAGCCAGATCCATGGAAACACTTTTCTTAAATAATCTGTTAACTAAGACAGCTTATATGCAATTGCTATATAGAATATTAACATATCTTACTTAGTGAAAGGGCTTGTGGTCAAACAAATTGAGAAAGAAGTTAAACATATCACAAAAGTTTTTTACTGCAAATTTCATAGACTTTAATATGTTAATGTGTATTATAATTACATAAGTTATATACATATGCTCTTTAGATTTTATTTTATAATAATTTATTAGGGAGCTACTTTTCCCACAGTTTTGTTTTCATGCTATTATTTTTAAATTTTTAATCTAATGGGAGAAAAGTAAATCCCATTGTTTGATTTTGCAAATTAGGTTAAATGCCACTTATTATGCTAATTAACTATCTTATTTCCTTTTTGGTAAACTGTTCAATTTTCTACTTGCTTGTTTCTGTTTATGTGTTTCAACTCCATTATTTTCAACCTTATCATGTCCTTTCAATTTGATGTATCACTTGCAAAGGAAATGTGACTATTTTAACCCTGTGTGATAGTCAATGTTATTTGATATGCTAATTTGATACTTTATTAAATTAGTGATAATGATCATTGGTATCATTATTGATACTCACTTGATATTTTCTGTTTCAAACACTTTCTTGTTTCATGTTTTTCCTTTCATTTCAGCTTTCTGCTTGATTGTTAGAACTTCCTCTGTTCTTTTTGATCCTTCTAGTGATACAGGCTACTCTTCATCCTATTTCAATTATTTTAGCAGATGTTTTAAAAAGCTTTTTCAAAAATAAGCTTAAGTATCAAATCAAGAGTTGTCTATGAGTTTAAACTAATGCCTATTTTTTTCACGGGGTGAGGTGGCATATGCTCCTGTAGCCCCAGGTACTCGGGAAGCTGAGGTGGGAGGAGGGCTTGACCGCAGGAGTTCTGGGCTACAGTGTGCTGTGCCAGTTGGTGGCCACACTAAGTTCGACATCAATACAGTGACCTCCCAGCAGTAGGGTCCCATCAGATTGCATAAGGAAGGGTGAACTGCCCCAGGTGGGAAATGGAGCAGGTCAACATTCTACTGATCAGCAGGAAAATATTAAATATTTACTCAATAATCTTATAAAGTACTATTATAGTACTAGTACTATTAAGTACTATAGTACTATAATAGTACTAGTACTATAGTACTAGTACTATTAAGTAATATTATAACAAATGTTTATTATTCAAGATTTTTCTTATGTCTCAATAACAAATCAAACTCAACTCCCACTGGCATTATACACAGAGTTTTATCTCTTGCTTAAAGTACATATCCAGTTTGAGTCATAAAGTAGAGGACTCTGACATACACAGTTACTCAGCCACCCGACCCAGACACACAGAGATTCTGCCATCTTGTACCTAATAGGGAGTCTCCTAGGTTGCCAAAGCAATTTATGTTCATAGCCGGTTGATCAAGATTGGTTACACGGGTCTACCCTACTTTAGGGGTGGAGGAAAAAATAGTCTGACTACATAACAAAACGAGAGGAGATTGGCCTGGATGAGCACTAGAAGTTTCTTCTGCACACTCCGTTTTGCAGTTTTAGAAATGAATTTTAGCAAGACTTGGTGATTTCCCAAAGTCCACATGTCTAGCCAATCATGGTCTTGGGATTTGAATATGGGTCTATCTGAATTTAAGGTGAGAATATTTAATAGGGTTTAGGGAAAAATAAAATAGGAGAATTTTTAAGAATGGGATGTCTACTGAATAATTTAAGATGAGTCAACTAGTACTTTTATATGTTTTGAGATAGAATAATGAAAATGATGAAGTTTTTACTCACAAATGATACTATCAAATCACAATGATACCCATCCAAGGTTTTAAAATTACTTCCAATGAGAAGTATATTCTTTTGTTCAGTTGTAGTGCATACCTTGGTATAAAATATAGTTGTTTGTAGTTATTTCAATATCAGATCAATTAAAGGCCACAGCTTTAGTTTGTAGCAAGTGCTTTCATGCAAAAAATTGAGGATATTTTTGATATACTGTGGCTAAACTAAAGTGATAGCTCCTTCTGGAAATAATAGCTTCCTTCTAAGATATACTTTTATGGCAGATAACTCATGATTGCTTGTGCATTCATGCATTCAATTTGTTTATTTAACAAATATTTAGTGAGCTCCACATATGTGCATCACATTTCTCAGCTCTTTGAGTATAGTAGTGAGCACAAAGGACTTCCATCATTGAAGGCACATTGAGGTAGGAACAGACAAAAAATAAGATAAATATTATAAAATTATAGTACATTAATGAGAGCTAATGATAAAAAAAATAAAAGATGGAAAGAGGGATGAGGAATTTGGAGCTGGTATGTCCAGGGATAGCATTTCTCAGGTAGCTGTCTGCAAGTCAAATCGCCCAGTAAGGTGCTAACATTTATTGCTTTTCTTCCAGGCCCATAAACAAGAATATGGTCCTCCAAAGCCAACATGATGGCACAGTTATGCGTAAAGTCATTCACCTAGTTAAAAACAAAACAAAAAAAAACCCGTTAGAGGCTTGCGTTCATTAAAACTAGGCTGATATAACCATAGAGGTATTTATTAAATCCCTAGTCAACAGATAAAAAAATAACATGTTAATTAGTTTCATGTTCTAGTAGATAGTTGTATTGTTGAAAAGTAAACTGTTGGTGTTACAGTGTCACTTAACATTGTGTAGCAAAGCGTCACTGCAAAGAGATAGTGATTTGTTTATCATAAGTATCTCAGACTTAGATATCAATCACTGTTCAATATACCATGCTACAGAGATTAATGCCTCTGGTTGCACCTCTTTCCTGAAAGGTGACATGATTCAGTAGCAATGATGTCCTTTTGGTAGAAATGGACATTATAAAAACTGAATACATTCCTAAAAGTCCCAAGGTTCTTTTACTTTCCTGTTTTGTGCTTTCCTTTACAATGAATAATAATGTTATTTTTTCTTTTTAGGATAGATATTAAATTCTATATATACAATTTTAAAGAATAATTATAAAATTATTTCTTTTGAATCTTTGTATGGATCTATAGAAAAGGATGTGATTCAGATAAATACTTTCATTATAAGAGTTATTATTACTTGAGAAATTCCTCTCAAGAAGAAAGATTATGAATAACATTGGAGAAGGATAGAGTCAGTTAATGACTATTAAAACTAGACATGTCTGCTGACTCCTTATGAAAAATGAGGAAACCAATATTCCTACACCTCCTCCTACATCCATTCTCCTACACTATTGATTTTGTTATATTTTTATTTTTAATACGGTTTTTAGTTTTTATATTCTGTTTAGGAACCATAGTTCCCGGAGTTGTTTGATTGTGGTTTTATTTGTAAATCAATTTAACACTCATCCCCAAACTCCTTACTACAGATTCCTTTCCTGAGTTATTTGCTTTATATCTACTCTGGGTTGACTGGATTTCACCTTTAGATAGATTATTTTTTTTTAAGAAGAGCTCATGGGTGCTATATTCCTCGAGTGATATTTTAGGAAATTATATGCTATGGTTATATTTTCATTTTTAGTTATTTATTTTAATGAATTTAAATAAATTTTATTAATTTAAAAATTTTATAAAATTTTATTTATTGTATTTACTTATTTAGTTATTTTTATTATTTACATTTCATACTTATATTTTAGGACATTACATGCTTGAAAATGACTAATTTCTTGATACTTTTAGAAAAAAAATAATGATGAGCAAAAATAAAATTATCTTTTTACAGTTTCTTTTCATCAAAATATTGCTGAACTTGGAAGTTTAGTAGAAAGTTCTGAAAAACCTGATTTTTGCTTCTCATAAGGATTATATTTTTCCTTCTCCACCTTAATATCAGTAAGTATATGTCTGAAATTAGTCATGATTTATCAGTTTTTAATCTGCAAATTCAAAACTTTATTTCAGAAAGTTTATTTTTCTATTACATATCTGAGATGTTCAATGAAATGATTTCAGTAGGATAATTAGAATTTGTATTAAAGTAATACTAGATGCTGTAAGAAACAAACTCCAATGTGTATCATGGCTCCAAATGATAGAAATTTATTTATTTTTCTCATTTAAAATACAACTTGGGTGTTTCTAGTTTGCAGGAATTCTCCAAGTGGTGATTTAAGAACCTAGGCTCCTTCTACCTTGCAGCTTCTACAACTACAATATAAGAATTCCAAGGCGTTTGTCTGGATCAAACCAACGGAGAGGGAACAAGTGAGGAGGATCTTCAATGGGAGGACTTACTGGGGCAGATCTGGAGAGGCTTCCTGGTGTGTTATTTATCTTTTGCTAGAGCTCATTTCATGGCCATGCTATCTGTAAAGGAGACTGGGAAAAAAAAGAGCTCTGTATACAGGAGGAAAAAAACTCGTTTGACGATCAGTCAGCCAGTCTCTGCCAAATTGCAGTGTGCTTAGGTGAGACTAGAAATAGAATATTATAGTCAAATGAACCAAGTAATCAGTAAATATTTGTTTTAGGAATAAGTGAATATCTATTACATCCTCAATTTTTATATAAGGCATGTTATATAAAGCATGTTATATCATCTCTGGTATAACGCCTTATCTTTGTTTGGTACTTTGCAGTTTATCAAGCAGTTTTTGTTCAGTTCTTTAATCCTCTAAAGTAGACAGGGCTGGAGCAATAGTTAATTAATGTGAGACTTGGAGAAATTAAATTACTTCCCTAAGATGTAATTCCCAGCCCAATTCACTTTCCATTGAAACATATTACCACATGCATAGACTATCTGTGAGAGTTTGCCTCAGTTGTAGAATTCTAAGAATTGAAAACAGGACCAGGTCTTTTCTTATTATCATATTCAGGGCCTTGCCACATATACAAGTCAATAATACCTTTGTATATCTAAATTAGATTAGATAAAATAATAGAGAAAGTTGCAATAGGCTCTTTTAACTCACATGGAAAATATATATATATATATATATATATATATTTAAGTCACTTTAGATAACATAGGTTTACTGCTGTAAGGATAAATTGGGGAGTAAAAAAAGTATAGTGAATTATTTCAGTGATCCCTACCCCACAGGTCTCCTAGAACTAGAATGCCTTTTGGGATATAACAGTAGCCTTCATGGCCCAATTATTTGTGCACCTCAGAACTGGATAGCTTTTGCTTGCTTTAGTGAATGCTTTTTGTAAAATTCACTTTTCTCTCTCGTTTTCTTTTTGTAACAATCTCTGCTTTTTGGCTTTATTCAGTTTTACCCACTACTTCTCTTATTTCCTACACTGCTCTTAGTATGTCCTGCAAAGTAATTTAATCATCTTTCAACATGAAGTGCTTTTATTGTGCAGTTTTGTATGGGTTCGTATCACACAGTCTAATTTGTGCAGACTAGGTGGACGGCTGCCACGTCCAGGGAGCCCAGTGTATGGGGGCAATCAGATAACACAGCGTGTACAATTCACAAGGCAGGATCCTTAACGTCAGCTTTCTCCGTAAGAAACCAGAGGGCCGGGTGGCCTTAGAGTCTCACAGACTCCTCTACAAAGGTTTTTTTCATACACCATATAAATTGCCCTTTGAAATATTTTATACTCGAACCCTTTTAGTCATGCTTCTTTAATGCCTGTTTTTTTCTTTCTTTTTTCATCCTAATGCAAAGACCAAAAGAGGGCAGCAAACCCTCTTGAGAGAGGAAACCTGCACCAAATTGTGCAGGATGTGTGATAGCAGTCTACCGGTTTGCCCTTACTGCCCTTATTTTCTGACATTTTCATTCTTTTCTCCTTATTTTTAGAAATAAGTTTTGAATTTTTAAAACGATCAACTTTGTCCCTTGCCATACATGCTTACTTTCAAATCTGCAATGTTAAAAATTCTGTCCCTATTTTCTACAGAGTAGAGGTGGAAGAATTGACAGATTTTGATTTGAAATTTCATTAAGATAGAAAAAGTACGAGATAGTTTAGATAATTTTTGTAAAATGATCTTTATTTTTTAAGAAGGCTTTGAATCATAGCTGAAACTCTTCTAAAATAATAATACTTGGATAAAATTTTATAGATTCATAATTTAGGTATCTAGAGGAATATTTTAAATAAATTTAAGATAGAAAAGATATTTTGATTTATTAAAAAGAAGAAACTCATTCATCTTTCATTTTCCCTTTAGCACAATTGGATTTTTTCCACGTCTTTTTTTTTTACTATTATTTTATGAAAAGAAAAAGAAGACTGACAGTGAGAAAGCAAAAGAGAAACAGAGAGAGAGAGAGAGAGAGAGAGAGAGAGAAGAAAGAAAATAATCCCTGGAAAATACTTAAAATTAGTGATTTGGCAATATTCTTTCCCAGAATAGAATTTGATATTAAAAGTACCTAAAGGGAATTTACAAAGAAATATTTCATATTGATAAAATATGAAATCCAACAAGGAAGTATAAAAGTCCTGAATGTTCATGCATATTACAAATTTAAAATATTTGAAACAGAAATTGATAAAAATGTAAGAATATAAAAACAAAAGGACCAGAGTGAGAAACTTTAAAAATTTTCTAGACAATGGGGAGACCATGCAGAGAAGAAATAAATAAGGAAGGAAACTAAAAATTGAATCATGCAATTAAGAAGCTTGAACATTCATAAAAACAAACATCCAAGAGAGATTTTGTATTATTTTCAAACATGTATGCACAATCACAGGAATTGACCTTATATAAGCCATAAAGACTAGCACATTAAGTCCTCAAAGAAACAATCATACAATTATTCTTCTCCGACTATTATGAAATCAAAATAAGGCCTATGTGCTATACTTAAAATATATTTCTAAAAATATTGTTTATAGAGTTTATCAAATTCAAAACTGAAGGTATTTACAGAGCACTGTGATAGGATTACAAGTTAAGTACTATGGAAAGTAATCACACCAGTACTGAGAACAAGTTGTATAGCTTTAAATACATTTTTTAGGAAAGAAAAAAGGTAAAAGTAAGTAAGCATTCAGTTCAAGAAACGAATATAAGAACAAAAAACCCTAACGTAAGTATATGTCAATATTAGTATGGAGATAAGAAATGAATAAAATAGAAAATAAACAATTACAAAAATGCAAGTAGCATATTTGCCTAATTACACCAAAAGCCAGTTCTCTGAAAAAAAGAAAATCTTGGCAAAAATAATCAAGGGTGGAGAGGTGGGGGTGGGAAATGGGTGGGGAAGAAATTCAATGCTTGAAAAAAGAAAGAAACAATTAAAAGTATGGTTACTTGAAAAAAATGATTAGAGACTGGTTTCGCAAATATTTTATGTATATATTTAGAATTATAGAGTTTTAATTGAAATGGATAATGTCTAAAAAATATAAAGTGTCAAAATAGAATAAAAAGATGACAGGTTTAAGGAGACAAAAATCATATAAGATATTTCAAAAGTATTTCAGGTTTAATCTGTGATTATGGAAATTGGCACAGTTGACTTAAAGGGAAAGTTATACCAAACTGTCAAGTAATGTTATTTACTCATCTAGATGATGGAGAAAGGTAGAAATTTTCTCAGTCTAATATATGATGCTGGCGTATTCCTAATCCCCAAACTTAACCAAGAACAAATTAACTATAAAAAATGCACATCATGCTTAGTTCTAATATAAATAAATATTTAATCATGCATTTATGGTGGCAAAATAAAGTTTATTTCATTAATCAGTTCCTTTTATTCTCCTAAATTATCTAACCCTTTAAACTACTTTATTATAATGTTTTTGATTTTAGCCACTTTAATAGGTATGCAATAGTATCTCATTGTTGTTTTAATTTGCAATTTCCTAATAATATATGGTGTTGAACATCTTTCAGTATGTTTCTTTGCCATCTGAATATCTTCTTTGGTGAGATAACTGTTTAAATCTTTTGCCAATTTTTAAATTAGGTTGCTCATTTTCTCATTTTTGAGATTTAAGAATCTTTTGTTTATTTTGGATACTAGTCTTTTATCTGATATTTGTTGTGCAAATATTTTCTCCCAGTCTGTGGCTTGTCTTTTCATTCTCTCAACACTGACTTTTGTAGGATAAAATTGTGTATTTTTAAATAATGCAACTTATGAAAGAATAAGGTATCGACCCAAGGTCATATCTCAGAGGCATGTGATGAGGTCCAGCAAAGCCACTAGGGTGCTGTTGACAGAAGCAGTGACCTCAGGCCAGTGGTTTTGCACGTCTGTCCATTTTTCTCTTGTTTGGATTTTCTCTTGTCAGCAAAATGAACTCGTTAGAGTCTTACTCCAAAACTGGCTTCAAGCCCTTTGTTAGACGTTTTTACTTTCAAATTTACTGTTTCATTTTTCTGTTTGTATCAATTCTGAGAGAACTTTTTATATTCAGTAACTTGGGTGTGACTGGAAGCAGGAAAAACTTTTAGGAGAAAGAACAAGATCCATTGGTTTCCTTACTGTTTTGCCATTAGCAGAAAGTGTCCTGTCACGAGGCGAACTTGAGAACTCGAATAAGGTTAAGGGAGGATATTTACTGAGGTGTATCAATGTAATTGCACCTGCATCTTATCAAGGAAACCAAAGATTAAACCATCTAACTCTTAAGTATTAAAAACATGCAAAATAGATCCAGCAACACAAGCTAGTCCCTTCCAGTCGAATGCATTTGATTTGCAAAGTGCATAAAATGTTTTCACACTCTGAAATCATTTTCAGTTATTAGATTCAACAATTTCCTGAAATGGTTAGCAGTTCTTTTAAATGAGATAATCACCAGCCCTTGAGCTGTAATGCATAAAAATATGTACATACAAGGACTATTTTGAAAGGGCAGAATACAAATACATCTGCTTGTGTCCCACACATCATCAAACAATTGCTTTTTCCTAATACATATTCTGTTCCTGGAGAAAAGGAGCACAGCTCTAGTTTCTTCTACTATATATTTGAGATGATTTACTCTACTCTCAACTTAAAATTTCTTAAATAAATAATACATTTAAAGGCAAATACAGAAGTAAATATATATTTGTACCATTTAATTTCAGCTACAAATAATGCTGAGCTTTCTATTTAGAAATGGCATGAAATGGAGTCCTTTAATGCATGCAGGAACTAAACTCCTTATTTTCTAATATAAAGATGGCAAAGGTCCCCAGAAATTTCCAGGAAACAATACATCTGCATGCATAGAGAAAATCCATAAGATGTGATCTTGTTACAAAATGTTTTCTTTTTTTTTTCATTTCCATATCTATATCTACTCTTAATAATTAAATAATTTTCCCATACCTTGTTACTTCTACATTTAATAACTATTTTAGTCCTATGTGTGGAAGCTGTCTCAGCCAAAGTTCCAGGCATTAATCATGGGTGCTAAGAAATTGTCATTTGAACTAAGATGTGGTTCAGCCCTTGCTTTAGTTTGCTAGGACTGCTGGGAGAATGTACCACAGACTAGGTGGCTTAAACAAGATACATTTTTTGTTTCACAGTTGTGGAGGCTGGAAGTTCTAGATCAAGCTATTGGTGGGAGCTGTGGAGGAAGGATCTCCTCCTGCCTTCTCTCTTTGGCCTGTCCTGTCAACTCGTCTTCTCTCTGTGAATTCACATCATCATTCCTCTGTCTGTATGTGTCCACATACACCTCCTCTAAGAACATCAGTTATGTTGGATTAAGGCCCACCCTAAAGGCCTTGTTTTAACTTTATTATCTCTACAAAGACCCTATCTCCAAACATTGTCATACTCTGAGGAACTAGTGGCTAGAATTTCAACATATGAATTATACAAATTCAACAAATATGAATTACATATATTAATTATGTTGGATGTAATTCATATTTGAACATATGAGGGAACACAATTTAGTCCATAACAACCATTTTACAAATACTTTTGAAAAATGTAAGGTGATTGAAAGGTGACTTTTCCATGTTTCTACTCCCCATTCATTTTCCAGGCATTTAGCAAAGTTAGGATACGCAAAACAATATTAGAGATTGCAGGATATTGAGAATAAAGTACTGGCATGTAGATCCTGTAGTTTCCCTTGGAAACACATATTGGTGACATAGTGAGATTTTTTCCCTCCCCAAAATCTTAGCTTTTTTTCCGAAGGTAAACATTTCCTTTATCATTATTCTCTTATGAATACTCATTTAACTTCACAAAAGCAAAATAAAATAATGGAATAGTATTTATGTATTTTTTTTTCACAGAACATTGTCAGGTGGATCCATTGAAAATTTTCTCATCTATGGGCTGCCTTAATGAAACCGTGATGCCTTCTGTTGCCTTTCCTTTTTCTTCTGCCTCCTGTTTCTTCCACCACAGTCAATGTCTTCCAAGTTTCTCATATTTTCGTCATCAAAATCAACTCTTAGGAAGGATATGATGAATTCCTTTATACTGAAATATCTGAAATATCACACCAGGACTTATAATGTCATTTCATCCCGGAGTATTCTGACTTTAATTTGAAATCACTTCAGTTAAGGAATGAAACACTTATTTCAACCCATGGATTTATAAGCTTGACGGGCTCTGTGAAGCCTCCCTCACTAGACTGTAGATCCTTCATGTGGTTCTGTGAAGGTTAAATCAATTGATACAAACAAGCACTTAAAAATCATGCCTGGCACATAGCAAACTTTTAATAAGTCTTAGCTTTACCCTCGTAGCCAAACATTGCAAATAATATCTAGAGCATTGAGTCTATTTAATGATGAAGAATCTATATAAAACTTTTCCAGAGAATTGAAAAGGCATTTTGTTAGACCATCCTTGGGATGGGGAACCTTTTCTTGTTGGAAAGCAGAATTAATTTAGCTATAGTCAAATAAGGCCACATTCAAGAAACTTCAATTAGATATACTTAAAAATGTATATTATTTTGTAAAAAATCTAATCACTCTGTACTTAATAATTTCAAGAAAGTAACTATTTGTTAATTTTAAAGTTAACTAACCTTTTAATGACTATGTTGTGTCTGCTTTTTGTTGGAAAGCATTTGAATATTTGGTTGTAGCATGGAGGTCCACAGTTTCAGTTGATCCTCTAGATGGGTATCAGTCATTTGTGACCTTAAGGGAATCTTGATTTGGGTTTGATAGGAGAATGTAGAATGGCAGCAATAAGTTATTGAAAAGCAAGAAAGCATTTTTTGAGCATGTTGCTGAAGGCAAGCGTGTTCTACTGCATTTACCCATATTTTAATTGGATCTTTCTTAGCATCAAACAATGACTATAAAATGTCATCTACTGAGAGCATAATCTATTCCATCTGTAGTTCTGTAGGTGCCTTGGTGATATCAACTAGGTGAGGCTGAAATGCTAATTTGAGTGTTATGTCATGATTTTAAAAGTTGTTGGACCTTTCATTGTATTCTACAATTAATAGGTCCATAACAGCTGCGTATTCTTCAAATGATTCACATATATTATCCTGCTTATCAATGACCTTTGCTAACTAGAGAAAATGTTCACCAAATTTCCTTTTAAAGAAGTCTTTTGAAAAAGTATAGCTTTTTCAAAATGCTTAGATTTTTTTTGTCACATATCATAGGTAGACTTAGTTTTACCTTGCAAAGAAGCATACAAGTTGTTTTGATTTGACATGATCACACAGAAATGTTGCATTACTATAGAAATCTTCTTTCAATAATTCACATTGCTGATTTTGTTCTTCATAAAATTTACCTATCTGTCCTTGTAGAGATAAAATGTTGGCTAACACCTGTCCCTGGGGTAGCCAACACACTTTAGAATGATATGGCAAATCCACACTGAATACTTCATAGTTCAACTTTTGTGAGTTAGGAAACTGATGATACCATGTTGCATTTGCACAAATATAGTTAACAATACTTACAACTTGTTACAAAGTGTCACTCAAAACAGTAGCTTTAGCACAGAGATTTTTTCGATGCAAGATACAATGAAAATAAATGAGACCATTTGAATTTGTTAATGCATTTTTTAATCTGTGCAATGAGCCCTTTATGATTTCCTGTCATGGTACATGCACCATCTGTACATATGCTCACCACATTTGCCAAATTCAGTCCAACTTCACCATAGCTATCTTGAAAGTTCTTGAAAATATCTATTCCCCGTGTTCTGTTCACAAGAGTGCCCTCAGAGAGTAACTCTTCGTAGCAAAGAAAATCTTCTATTATTACCCCAATGAAGTATAAAACCTGTGCTGAGTCAGTAGTATTAGTTGACTCATCAAAAGGGATTGAATTATAAATATATATTTTCCTCGTGAAGTATTGCATGAAATTGTTCTGTTAAGTTAAAGGCCAATTCATGCTGCCAATTAGTATGGTTCTCCTTGAAAGTGGCAGTTGTTTGTACTTTGAAATGTTATTGGGGTGTAAGCATCCTATAATACAAGTTAGACAATGCAGCTTTCACAATTTCTACACTGAATGGCTTCCCTTTTGTCCTGAGTATATAAGTTACTTTATGTAAGTTGCTTCAGTGGCATAATTTCCAGATCTTATTGCACTTGGAAGAATTATCTTTGCTTTTGCTTTTCATCTTTTAATTTCTACAGTACAACTTTTCATACCTCTTCCTCTAATTTAAAATATTTGTGATCCTTAATGAGTGCTATAATGCTGATGATCATTGAATTTCTTAAATGTTGATATAGCAGTGTCACAAAGCAAGCAAATCATCTTAAGCAGATGTAAGATACTATTGCAATTCCCAATCATCATTAAAAAATCTGTGTTCTTCCTTCACCATTCTCTGGTCTTCTTTGACATGGTGGACTATTAAGCAGACAGAATTAAAAAATACTGTCAAGCTGTACAACTATTCACAAATTTCACTTCAAACAGAAACACAGTGCACTGATGTCAAAAGCCGACAACAGATTGGCATACTCGACCCCCATAAACTCTCAACCAGCCAGCCTGTGCGGTAGTGGTGCCAGTCTGGCGGGGGAAGTTGAAACTAAATCATGAGTGTAGCAGCCGTCAATTTAGCCCTTATGGCTTACTGATGTTCTAATTGTGCCAGTCAATCTTGGAAAATTATTTTGTTGCAACTTATTTTATTCTTTGGTCTTTTAGATGCCAAAGAAAAAAATGTAGTAATAAAAACAAAAGGACTTGTTCTGTAAAATTTAGGATTAGTCAAGAGGCTGCACTGAAGGACCGAGTGACCTAGAACTGCAGGTTCCCCACTCTGGACCAGCCCATTTGATGTTTTTTGTTTATCTTACCTTTTCTATTTTTTTTTTTTGATCCCTCACTTTTAACTTATATTTATTTTTTTCATAGAATGTTCTTTTCATTCTTTTCCTGAAATAAGGCTGTAACATACATCAGGTCCTGTATGACCATATCCACTTGTATTTGCATAGTCACTTTATTAGTGTGCTAATCTGTGTTTGTTATACTTGAGAAGCAGGGGGACGTGGAAATTTAGGATTGTGTAAATTAATGTTGCTGTGAATATAATCATTTGTAAGGGTTACCTTGGGTACTTGAAAGGCATCTCATCATGTACAGCACCTT
This sequence comes from Mirza zaza, assembly GCA_008750895.1. NCBI lineage: Eukaryota > Metazoa > Chordata > Mammalia > Primates > Cheirogaleidae > Mirza > Mirza zaza. The sequence continues at coordinate 14,498 of VSMD01105886.1, forward strand.
TGTTTATTAATTATTAACTATGATTAAGTGATGCTGCCAAAGTCAGAATGGGTCAGTGACAGCTGGAGACAACAGACGCCTTTGCTCTTCACAGCTGCAATACTGTCCAGAGGCTTCTTACTACTTTGCTTCAGAATATATGTGTTGCCAGTGTGGGGAAGGCTCAAAAACCATAAAAAACAAAAACATAAACCCTTACTGCATCAAATTACATTTTTTGGCACAATAATGTTCTGAGAAGAAAATTCATAGTTTCCTTATTGAAACTGTAGTAGAATAACTATACCAGGGATTTTGGAATGAGCAAACTAGTAGAATACATGGCTGCAGCATATCAAGTATCCATCTCTCCAAAGAACTGGCTCTGTGTAAGAGGATAAATTTATTATGATATGGTGCTTGCATTTTGCAGTTTCCCTTTTTATTGCTGTCATTATAATTACCATTGGCTGAGTATTTACAATTGCCCATTTCTTACCCTCTGATTTGCCTAGACCAGACTTTAGTCAGGATTCTCTCCTCCCCAACCTAAGCAAGCGCCACAGTGGAGAACTTGTCCCCTGACCAGCTTCTCCTGAACCATGGCTGACCACCGCGAGACACGTGTCCTGTCAGAGCCACCAATCATGCCCTCTTGTATGCCCATTTCTCCTTAAAAATTTCCATGGTCTTCTTTCTTTTTCCTATAAATTAAAAGCCTTTCCTGTTTCAGTATGAGACATGTCCATATTTCCGAGATGGAAGGGTTCTCCCTCTGGCATTAGTCTTTCGGAATAAAGTGGTCTTCTTCTAAGTCTAGGTTTTGATAGTGTTGGAAGATGATGATGGTGATGATGATGGTGGAGATGGTGATGGTGATGGAGATGGTGATGATGGTGGTGATGTTTGTGATGGTGACAATAGTGATAAAGGTGATGATGATGGTGGTGATGACTGTGATGATGGTGGTGATGATTGTGATGGTGACAATGGTGATGATAGTGATGATGATGATGGTGGTGATGATTGTGATGGTGATGATACTGCTGCTGCTGATGGTGATGGTGATTATGACTGATCCTAGTAAGGCGAATACTAATAAAAATAATATGCTAAAACCTCCCTTTAAAGAGAAGAGAATTCTCCTCCATTCCTTCTTTTAGAGCACTTTAACTGTTACTTTTTTCTCTGTCTCTTTGAAATGTATATACACCTTTTAAAAGCTAAATAATTGCCTCCTTACAATTTTTTACTCTTTATGACTCAGGGCTGTCTTTCTCAAGTACCTGAGAGCCATCTCCTTGAAATGTAATCATCCAAGAAGACAGCGCCCCATCTCCCTGTTTCCTAGATGTGTAGGAGTCTAACTTTAGCAGGCACCTCTCTTCAAAACCACCTTTAATTATAAAGATACGAGCAATTTATTTGTCTTTTATATAAAGCCCATTAGCAATTGGTCATTCCAATTATGAGGAGAGTTTAGGATGAGCTACGTGTGACAAATGGTGCTGTCTAGTCCTCTTACAGGAGGACTATACGTAGTGAGTTGAACCTGCTGGGCTATGTAAAAAAGTGAGATTTCTTTTAGTATTTGCAACCTTTTAGCAGAATTCAAGCGATGTGCACCATGCTTATTCAATAATAAAATCCTTTCCCTTTCTTCTACCTTTGTGGAGAGATTTTCTGGGTTGGGAAAAGATTTTTAAAATATAATTCCCAGCACTGGGCATAATACATATGCAAAATATATTTTGCCTTATTTTGTCTTCCCAGGGACTCATTGAGATAGGCATTATTACCCCAGTTTGCAGATGAGGATACTGTGACTTGGACATTACGTACTTTGCTCCATGTGGGCACGGGCAGCCTCCCTCTGTGGGTGTTCTGGCTCCGAGGCTGTGCGTTGTCACTTTCACTACTCTCATTTAGTTTCAGGGCTTAGAGCTTAAAGAACTTTGCTCCAGGCTTATGTTGCTCATAGTCTACAAAATAACACATATACTTTATGGGAAATTATTGGCTCTCACATGAAAAATAATATAGAACCTTAGAAAGGAAAGCATGAGGGGACACGAAAGGTTAGAGACATTACACTGTTCTCCTCTCAGCCATGTGCTGGACCAATTCCATCGGGTTTTATATCACTATTTAACTCATTGACTGGCACATGTCCAAGTATCCCTGGAAACTACCTGGGGTTATTTTAAATATAAAGCTTTGAATATCCTTTATTTTGACCCCATCCTGTTCTGAACCCTTTAGAACAGAATGTTCCCACCATCCTGTTCTAAAACCTTCCCCTGGTCAGCAAACTTCCTTCCCAGTGCTACTGTAGCCGTCTCCTTTCACCCTGGCTTTAACTGAAGCCTGTTCCCTGAGAATGCTGTTTCCCTGGCAGCCCTCTCAAAATTTTTCCAAACAGATAATCTCCCAGCAAAATGATGAAGTCTTTCAGACCCATGCAAACATTCTTTCTGACATGCAATGCTGACATTTCACCCTCCTTATTGGTGTCACCTACCAGATTCTTGGTTATCTCCCTTCGTTCATTAAAGATTATGGCTCAGATTTTTCTGCCTCCACTCTTGCAATCCTCACAAATGGCTCAGCCACGACCCTGAACTTCAATTCTGTAAGGCTCAGCCACATTTCTCTCTCTTTCTCTCTCTCTCTCAGCTCTCTCATTTTCTTTGTTTTAAATATCCTCTAGTTGGAGACAACATCTGAATCCATATGTCTAGTCTAGAATTCTCTGAGCTCCTAAATCATATATTTAAATACCTATCTAACTGTTCTGCTTGGCTGAATCATAGGCATCTCAAATTTAACTTGTCAAAAAAATAGAATTTTTTTCATCGGAGCCTCCCCTAGACTAGTATGTTTCACTAAATGGCACCACCATCCATCTAAGCACTTGGAAATCAGAAACTTGAAAATCCTTCTCGATTATCCTTTTTTCTTTTCGTTTTTTTTTTTCGAGATATAAATACGTTTTTATTTCTGTCTCCCACAGATTTCTTTTTTTTTATTTCATCATATTATGGAGGTACAAATATTGTTAGGGTTACAAATATTGCCCCTGCCCCCCTCCCTTCTCATTGAACATATCTATAAGTCTGTTGACTAAAACTCCAACGTGTAACATTTATCTTGTATTTATTTCCATCACCCTAGACTGGGATTCTGCCATCTGTGCCTGGTGACTGGCATAGCCTCTATCCAGATCCCGTCCTTTACTCTTGAGCTATCTGTTCCTGGGCCCGCTTAGCGGGTGGGGTTCTGCGGCATTTCTTGTGCATGTGAAGCATTTCACTCTTTGTTCTTAGAATAAAATCTAGTCTATATATTATGTCTCTTTGGGTTTCCAGCCACAAAAGTCTACTTAAACCAATTAAGTTAAAGCAAAGTTATTCCCCACCCCACCCCCATCCCCACCACCAGGATACAGGGAGCTCTCAAATGTCCTTTGGGAAATGTGAACAAACAGGCCTCAGAGATGGAGAGAGATTTAGAGACTGACGACTTTCACAGTTTTGTCTCTTTCATTTTTTAAAAACAAAATCTGTGGATTTCTGCTCCATCCTCCTCTTTCTTCCAACTCTTTTTATCTGTTCACTCATAGCTTCTAATCTTCCCTCCTAACTTTGGTTTGCCCTAGCACCTTTCTCTGTCAACTACTTCATAAGAAATTTCAGCCCAATTTTCTGAAAAACTCCATTTATAAATCTCACATAATTTTACTGAAAGAAAAATTTCAGTGTAATAGGGTATCGTGATTCTCCAGCTAGGCTATTGTTGCAGAAGATTTGTGTGGTAATCTTTGAATAGGATCTGAGACTTCTGACATCACCATGGAATTATTTTTCCTTCTTGGTTGAACAGCACTAACATATTATAACTGAAGTTCTTAAGCAAGTTGGCACGGTCTGCACACTCTTTTTAAAAACACAATTGCATCTAGCCACTGACTGTGAATAAAATCTGCAAATTGCTTTTTAAAATAATTTTTGTTTAGGAATCAGCTTGATTCTGTTTTTTATTTGTATGTCTTTAATGAAAGGTGCTTTCTGCTTTATATTCCAAATAATACAAGAGAAAGTCCTAATGGAATTTCACCATAGGTCCCTAGCTTTTTTTCCTTAGGAAAGGCTAGAAAAAGAATAAGCTTGGTCTCTTAGTCACACTAATATAGAAAATTGCAATTGGATGCTTTTATCAATATGAGATCATGATATGGCACCCTGGCAATCTTTAGTAGTGACCCATTAGTTTATTGATTACTATTATTGATAGTCATCATAACTCATGTATTTTAATATCTTTGATTTTTTTTCATCCCTGTCATCCTCATTCTTCCTGATCCTTGAATTTAGAGTGCTTAATGTTGTTTCTTGTGTTGTTTTGATACAATTCCATTAGTCAGTGGTAACTTGCCTACTCTCTGTCGCACTGACATTTCCTGGGTTTATTGTGTGCATTTCCTGATGTAGACCTGGTACCAGCCCATTTCTCTAAAAGATACTTATTTTTTATAATTTAAAATAATATTTAAAGAATGCAATTCTAGAATATGATGGTATTTCTGACTCCTTACTTGTCTTTGTTCCTAGGCCTTTTTAAGAGAGCTAATTAATAATTATTTTTCAAAGAACATTGTGGATGTATCAGGTTTGTTTAATCTCTACTGATGGTCATTTGGATGATTTTTGATGTTTTACTATTACTAATAATCTCAAGATAAATATCCTTACACATATATCATTTTGAATGATTGCAAATGTATACTTAATGTTTTTCCAGATGTAGGATTGCTAGATTAAAGGCTAAGTGCAGGTATGATTTTGATAAATACTGCCAAATTTCCTCCCATAGTGTTTTGTACCATGTCTTTGCCCCAGCAGTATATAAGAGTGCCTGTTTCTCCACTGCCTTACCAACAAAGTGTGTTATCAAACTTGGATATTTCTGCTTCTCTGATAGTTGAAAAATGGCACTCAGTGTAGTTTCAATTTTATATTTCTCGTATTTTTGTGAGTTGAGTATCATTTCATATGTTTAAATGCTTATTTTTCTGTGACCTGTCCATATTGTTAGCACGTCTATCTATGGAGTTTATGACCTTGTTCTTGATTTTTCTGGTGTTTCAATATAAAGTGAGTGTTTTTAAAGACTTATTACTCACATTGTCTGAGACCACACCATGTGGCTCCTATGTCACTGCTTTGGGATGAGGTACAGATCATGGCTGCTCTTCCACCACCAGCAGTGGTATGTTACCAAGATCTTGGAGCAGTATTTGTGTGCCATGTCACAGGAGGTGAACACATTGAGAACTCGTGAGATTATGGAATAACTGTCAAAGTTACATTAGAGAGTACCTTTAAATACTCCTGTGTTAAAACCACAAATCACTATACAAGTACAAAGTATTGTAACTCACATGTCTTACAAAGTTGCCAAATGATTTTACCATCTTGTCATCTGTCTTTTCACTTTGTGTGTGATAATTACTGCTATGTGAAGGTTCTTTACTTTTGAATTATATAATTATATTATCTATTTTTTCTCTTATTGCTTCTGGTATAGCTGTATTGTGATGTGTGCTGACTTTGCATGGAAAGAGTTTTTCTGAACATGAATGATGTATTATTTAGAACTTGGGATCAAGTTGAAAACAACATAAGTATGGGGTAAAAGTGACTAGAGTTTGCAAAAAATGCAAAAAACAAAACAAAACAAAACAAAACAAAAGAGATTGACTTAATTTATACAGTTGGAGTCATTGGCAGAAGCCTACGTGAGAAAAATGTCCTAGCAATGCTTAGGAGAAAAAAAGAAGTAAAAATGTCTACTACTTCATCTTAGAGGCACTATGAAGTTAACTAACTTCATTTTGAAATGATCACTCACACAACAAATGCAAAGGGTTCTAACTCGCAATGTCAGAGGAAGGTGAGCATCTTGAGATAGCTTCTGTTAGTGATTCCACATGGTGCTGATTATGCATTTCTTCCAAAAGAATAGAAAACAAAGATGGAGGTAAATTGTACACTTTCTATGGCATGTTTTTTGCATCAATCAAATCTATCAAGCAATTGAGTACAGTGAGAGGCCATGTGCATGGTAGCAAAAAAAGAAAAAAGTATTTGTTAACATACTTCTATCTAAATTTTGCTTAGGCTGAGAGTCTGTTGTATGGCTTTCTAATGCCACAATGGTAGCACTCAGTGTGCTCACACTTTGTATTTTCCAGCATTGGCCTTGAATGAGTATTGACCATCTTCAAAAATCACATCCACTTTTAGAAGATGAAAATTCACCAATTTCACAAATAGAAAGAAAGAAAGAAAGAAAGAAAGAAAGAAAGAAAGAAAGAAAGAAAGAAAGAAAGAAAGAAAGAAAAATTGTAAAGATATTGTCCATTGAGAGTTTGAAAATAAACAGTATTGGAATACTTGAAATACATGAATGACTTCCCTAAAACTACAGAAGACTGCTTTGAATTGAACATTTATTTAGATACAAAACTTTACTGATTTATTTATCAAATGCTGACCGAGCTACCGATGAATGCCAACAAGTCAGCCAACCATAGAGAAGGCAAAATGTAATAATTCAGATTTGCACCCTTGATACAGTTTATTTTGGTGCATTTGTGGAAATTCTTGTATGTAGGCCAAAAAAATCTCTTGCAATGTTATGGTCAGTGTTCTGGGCAGTAAAGCATGCACAAACAGATTTCACAGTCATTAGCTCTGTTATTTGCTTTTCCAAGCCTTAATTTGATATCTCAAAAGTAAGATTATTCACAGATTGGTTTTGAGAGATAAGTGAGGTAATATAATTATTGTTTTAGCCCAGAACTAGGCACATAGGTACTAGTCAATAAATAACAGTACTAAAGTTATTCATTTTTCTTTTTAGATTTTTTGATTTTTTAATTTTATTTTTTGATTGACAATAATTAAACATATTCGTGGAATACAGAGTGATGTTTCTTTTTTTAGATTTTTTAAGCATAACATTTTTTATGCTTATATTATTATGTCTATTTTCTTCTATTTTTGGAAGCTACAACTTACTGATTATCTTTGGATTCTTAAGCCTCATTTTCATTTATATATGCCACCTTCATTATTTCACATAAATCTAAAGATTCCTTTATTCATTCAGCACATATTTAATGAGAACACACTTACTGTTAGAAAACTTCAGACATGTTACTTTATCTAATTCACTCAAGAATCCTATGAAGTAGGTAGTTATGGCTTCATTGTATGACTAAGGAAACTGGGGCACAGAAAAGTTAATTGGTTTATCTCATTTCACACAGAGTTGAAACATGAACTAGGGTTGTCTAACTCCCAAAATCCATGTTTTCATGACTATAACATAATATTTTCCAGAGTCCTCTGTTTAGTTGGGGGTCAAAAGATAAGGATTTGAAAAGCAATCATGAAATTGTTTTTTTTTATATGTCCTCAATAGAACTTTAGGTCCAAGAAGGCAAGAACTCTTTATGTGCACTATCTAGCCCTTACTAATCCCTCAAAAAATATTTGTTGAATGAATACATGGAAGATACTTAGAATTGACATATGACCCCTATATGAATTTGATATAAAAACCTACCTAGGGAATTGAGAGAAGGTGGAGAGAAGAATGTCCCTGGGCAGAGTGTCCAGAGAAGACGTTATGGAATATGTGGTGGGAATGACGCTTGGGAGGACCAAGTGGGGAAGACAATGGAGAGGATTTTGAGCCCATAAACTGCATGTGCAAAAGTAAACTGTGTGCTCTCATTCATACATGGAATCTAAAATAGTCGATTTCATAGAAGCAGAAGGTAGAATGGTGGTTACCAGGGGCTGGGGTGGTGGTGGGGGGAGGGCAGTGTTGGGAGGAGTTTCAGTTAGGTAAGAGGAATAAGTTCAAGAAATCTATTGTACAACATGGTGACTACAGTTAATATATTGTATTCTTGAAAAATGCCCACAGTGGGTGTAAAGTGTTCTCACTACAAAAATGATAACGATGTGAGATGTTTATATTTATTAGCTAGATTTCATCTTTCTACAATGTATATATACTTCAAAACATCATGTTTTACACAGTTAATACATACAATTTTATCTGTCTATTAAAAAATGACTAAATAAAAAGGTAAGAAGGTAGGAAGGTAGACCAGTTGACTTAAATAATTCCTGCCTGTGACTTAGGAAAACAATCTCAGAGTGTAATCTGCAGCCTAAGCTTACAGGTCCTTGAACTTCAAGCAAAGTGGACTGACATCTTCCTGTAGACCATGTGGGAGAGTGGAACTAAATAAGTAGTAGAAAAATTTAATGATCATTGAGAGCCTTTGGAGCAAGTTTCTTTGCTTCTTTCTTTGACCTCCTTTACCTAATCGTGTTTCTACATAATCCAGGAATGCTAGCTATGCGTTCTATTAATATAGATGCCCAGTACCATCCAGAAGACAAATGCGGAGACATGAAATAATGTGAATGTCTTCAGAGGAGCTAGGAAAGTCAGTAGTTTCCTTACCTCTTGCAGAGTTATCTTTCTGGCCAAGAGGAAGGGTTCCTTGTAGTTATTTATGATGCAGTTTTTCTGAGGAAGGACTGATGGGGAGATCAAACCACTCGTGTTTTGTTGGGTGTCGCATTGCCAATAGGAGCTGCGCTAAGCCTCAGGGATACTTTCACATTCACAGAGTTTACTGCTCTCCCTTGCTTGAAGGAGTGTGGTGATACCGCTTCTGCAGGAGTGTAAAAATGCTCCTTGGTTAGCACCTGTTCTGAGTGGAAAAATCAGCACAGAGAAGTGTTGTCTTTGTGAAAATGCAGTAGGTGACATTGATTGTGCAGAACACAAGGAGTAAAATCCCAGACACTAATTACTTTTGATCTGTTTGAATATATTTCTTTTTTTTTTTTAATATATTTCTTAAATGCAAATTTAGTGCCTCCTGGCTATAACATGCTGGTCTATGTACCGGCTACAACATACTGTTATATTCACTGAAGTTATTTGCATATCTATTTTGTCTTAATAAAAGGAAGGTATTTCCTCAACTGTCTGGCTTTGTCCAGCTAGACTTTTCTTATTCCTTCCTTTCACAGCCAAGTTTATGGAAATAGAGGATTCTGTCAACACAGGGCTGTTACCAGTCATATGGTGCTGCAATGGAAATGCTTTCCCAAGATGGTTAGAGATAGGGGGTGCTCTCTCTCTCTCCAGCCCCAAATGCAATGCAGGAGGATACTTCCATTATCTTACTTGACCTCCTTAAAACATTTCCCAATTTCCTTGTATATATATATTTTTTTCCTCTCAGCTTCTTTTCTGCCAGATTTTCCAGATTCCCCACCTGTCTGGCTACTTGTTTCCAGTCTTTGTGCTTAAATGTTGGCATGCTTTAGAATTCCATCTCTAGTGCTTATCATGTTGCTCAGTTAATCTCATTTCCTACGAATTTTCAAACCCCTTCTTAGACTTCTGATTGATCTCCTGAAGTTGTAACGACAAAGGGACACAGGATTTCCAAAATTTAACTCACTTTCTTTCCCTTCACAGCAGCTAATATTCCTGTATTTCCTAACTCATCACTAATACCTTTCCAGCTGTACAACATGGATTTTGAGACTCTTTTTAAAAATCCCTTCACTGTCTTCATCCACATACCCATCCCCTTGAAATCCCACCACAGACTCAGCTGGGTGGAATACCTTTTCAAGATAGTCTATACACTATAGCTAGAGTTATCTGGGTGGTAATAATAACCCCAACTTCTTTTAACCTCACTGCAGGTCACTGTGCTTTAAATGCCTCCACCTCCCATCACAACCCTTCTGGTCTGGGTCAGGGGCCTGTGGTGACATGATGATGTCCTACTTTCCGAAATCATCCAACCCTCCAACACCTTGCAGTTTGGGGGACTGTACCTAGCTCCAGAGTGGATCTTGACAAATCTAAGCAAGTGTTCCACTGGTTAAGTCCTAAAATGAATTTAGTTTGTGGTGAAAAGAGATAGAATAGAAAGTAACACAGTACATCACACATAATTGTAAGTAGTGTTTCTTGAAAGCTTTGTTGAAATCCATTAGTCATTCCTCTTTCCAACAATATTTTTCTGCTTCCTTTAGTCATTATTCCTTTTGAACATAAGCTTTATAACTGCTGTAGCCTCATTGTTACCAACCAGATGAACTAAACCCACAAAGGAGGGCAGAGATGGAATTATCACAGAGAAAGGGATGATTAATACAGAATTGTATTAAGACAACCTTGATGCCTGCTATTTATCTGAACTTCCAATTATTTGATGCAGTATAGGTCCTTATTGTCTAAGCCACAACAGCTTACATTTCCTGCTTGCAGATAAAACATCGTAATTGATGCAAAACTCATTATACATATTCTGTTACCACCATATACTACTTTCCTTAAGATCTTATTATACTGCATGATAACTGCTCTTTTGTTTGTCTATAATGTCCACCAGTCACAACAGTGTTTGGCTCAGAGAAGGCATTCAATTAATAATAATCACATAAAAAGATAATGACCCAATGTGGGGAAAAAAAAGAGAAAAACACATTTGTGAAATATCTAATATTGATAAAGTTTTGGGGCCAAATATTGGTCACACAAAGAAGTCCTAGGAGGGATATTTATAACTATAAATGTGTACATTAAAAAAGAAAAAATATATTAAATCAACAATCTAACTTTATAGCTCAAGAAACTAAAAAAGAAAAAACTAAACCCAAAGGTAGCAGAAAGAAAGAAATAATAAAGATTAGAGCAAATATAAATCAAATAGAGAATATAAAAGTAATAGAAAAAATCAATAACACTAAGAGTTGGTTTTTTGACAAGATCAACAAAATGAACAAAACTTTAGCTAGAATAGCTAATAAAAAACAAAAGAGAGAAGACTAAAATAGCCAAAATCAGAAATAGAAGAGAGGACATTACAAATGATGACACAGAAATAAAAAGGGTTATAAGAGACTATAAGGAACAATTATATGCCAATAAATGGGACAACCTAGAAGAAATGGATAAATTCCCAGAAAACACAACCTACCAAGACTGAAAAATGAAAAAACAGAAAGTCTGAACAGACCAATAATAAATAAGAAGATTGAAACAGTAATAAAAAACTCCCAACCAAGAAAAGCCCAAAACCAGATGGCTTCATTGGAGAATTCTATCAAATATTTAAAGAAGAATTAACACTAATTCTGCTGAAACTTTTCCAAAAGAATTGAAGGGGAGGGAACCCTTCCAAACTCATTCTGTGAGATAAGCATTACTCTGATACCAAAATCAGCAAAGATACTACAGAAAAAGAAAACTACAGACCAATATCCCTGGTGAATACTGATGCAAAAACCTCAGCAAAATACTATCAAACCCAATTCAACAACATATTAAAAGGATTATACACCATGGCCAAGTGAGATTTATTCTTGGAATTCAAGGATGATTCAATATATGAAAATCAGCCAATGTATTATAATGTATTAAATTAACCAACTGAAGAACAAAACCATATGATCATCTCTACTGATGCAGAAAAGCATTTGACTAAATTCAACACCATTTTTATTATAAAAACTCTCAACAAACTAGGAATATAAGAAGACTACCTAAATGTAATAAAGGCCATGTATGAAAAGCCCGCAGGTAACATCATATTCTACAATGAAAGATTGAAAGCTTTTTCTTTAAGATCTGGTACAAGGCAAGGACACCCACTCTTGCCACTTTTATTCATCAAAGTACTGGAAATCTTAGCCAGAGAAATTAACCAAGAAAAAGAAATAAAAGGTACCAAATGGTAAAAGAAATAATAAAATTACCTCTGTTCACAGATGACATGCTCTGTTTTTAACATTGAGAACCCTAATGAGTCTAGCTTTCCCCTCTCCCCACAAAAAAAACCTGTCATATCTAATAAACAAATTCATCCAAGGGTAGAATAGAAAGTCAACAGTCAAAAATCAGTTGAATTTTGATACATTAACAATAAAAATATCTGAAAAGGAAATTAAGAAAACAATTCCATTTGTAATAGTATCAAAAAGAATAAAATACTCAGGAATCAACCTAACTGAGGAGGTGAAAGACTTGTAAACTGAAAACCAAAAAAAAAAAAAAACTTGTTTAAAGAAATTAAATAAGATACAAATAATTTGAAATACATCCTATGTTTATGAATTTAATATTGTTAAATATCTATAGTACCCCAAATGATCTATAGATTCAATGCAATCCCTACCAAAATCTCAATGGCATTTTTTTCAGAAATAGAATAAATTCATCCTAAAATTCATGTGGAATATCATTGTTGGACTTAAAAGGTTTTGTAAATAGTTACATCTCAAGTATACATGGAACGAAGTAAAGGAGGATCTTTCTAGCACTTGTATTAGTCGCAGTTTTCCAGAGAAACAGAATCACCAAGGCACCTAAAGAACTACAGATGGAATTGATTCAGCTCTCAGTAGATGGCATTTTGCAGTCATTGTTAATGCTTGTTGAGAATTGAGTACTTTCCTTTGTAAGAAGCGGTCCAAAGCCTGGAAGAAGTGGTAGTCAGTTGGTGAAAGATCTGGTGAGTAAGGTGGATGACAGAGAGTTTCTAAGTCCAGCCTCTATAGTTTGACCAGCATTGTTTTTTGTGACATGTGGTCTTGCAAGAGGATTAGCCTGTCTCTATTGACCAATCTCAGCTGCTTAATCACAAACATCCTCATCATTTCATCCAGTTGGTTGCACTGGACATCCACTGGAATCGATTGACCAGGTTTCACGAAGCTGTAGAAGATAAAATAAGCACTGGACCACAAGACAGACACCATTAGCTGTTTTTGATGAATATTTGGTTTAGGACTGTGCTTTGGCACCTCATCTTTATCCAACCATTGTGCCAAATGATTGCAATTGTAAAAAAGAATCTATTTTTCATCACATGTAACAACATGGTGTAGAAATGGTTCTCCTTTATGTTGTGACAGCAAAGAAAAGCAAGCTTTGAGACAATTTTTCTTCTGATGCTCATTTAATTCATGTTGAACCCATATGTCCAGCTTCTTTACCTTGCCAATTTGTTTCAGATGGTTAACTATTGTTGGAATAGTAATGTCAAACCTTGCTGCTACTTCACACATAAGTTGAGATTGATTCGCTTCCACTACAGCTTTCAGCTCATGATTATCCACCTTGGTCCCATGTCACCCACATGGCTCACTTTAAAAATTAAAAGTACCAGAATGGAACTTCTCCAACCATTGACATACTGTGCATTCATTAGCCACATCCTTCCCAAATGCGTCGGTGATATTTTGAGCTGTGTGCACTGCATTGGTTCCATAATGGAATTCATATTCAAACCTAACACAAATTTTTGACTTATCCATGATTTCACAAAAATTGCTCTAAAAAATTTTGAAAGATAATCACAAGCAAAAATGTGCATTTGAAAGACTGTGAATGTACCTTCACAATAGGAAAAAAAATGTCAAAGTGAAATGTCAAAGATATCAACTGTCAACACTTAACTGAAACGGACATTTCATACCTAATGACCTGATAGCATATCATTGGTGGGGCATAAACAACAGACATTTATTTCTCACAGTTCTAGAAGGTGGAAATCTGAGATGAGGCCACCAACATGGTTGGGTTCTGGTGAGAACCTCTTCTGGGTGGTAGTTACTGACATCTCTGTGCATCTTCACACAACAGAAGGAGGGCAAGAGAGCTTTCTGGAGTCTTTTATATAACAACTATACAGCCTACTAAATGAAATTGTTCTATGTCAGGTTTAATTATTGAAAATTATAGAAACTAAAAGTATTACGGAATTTTCTTTATGTAAATCGCTGTGCATTTAGAAGTTTTCTTTTGTCTAAAATAACAAAGGGGACACATGAAAATTAGGTGTTTCATAAAAGGATACAGAGATTTATATGTGAAAAATAGCATTAAGTTTATGTAAATAGAGAAATAATATCAAAGAGTAGAATAATAAGATTCTTATTCTTAACTCTTAGAATATTAATTAGGATTTGAAATATTAAGGATTCATTTTATGCATACCTTCATTTTATGCATACTGCCTTCATGTTTTTTTTTCTTTCATCTTTTTATAAATGTAATGTATACATTTTAAAACCCAGGCATTTATGACTGTGAAATAATATAAACTCAATGACTTTTAGTAGGTTAAAGAAAGAGACTGCAATGAAAAGATCTTCTGAGGGGGTTATCTGTAGTTTGTATTTTCTTGAAAAAAAAAACATGTCAGAAAGCCACAAATGCACAAAGTATTTTTGGGTCTGTATTTAAACTTCCTGTGAATTTTCATCTAATGTATTTCAGACATTTTACATATCCATAGAGCATGAGCTCCCTCCCTCATCTATGCTGCCTGTCACCGCCCACTGAAGAGCAATCTCTCACCAGAAATCTAGCGGGCAACTACATGGTGAAAATATTTTTCAAAGTATTTGTCAATTTAAATTTCCTAAACTGGCTAGGCACAGGGGCTCATGCCTGTAATCCTCACAATCTGGGAGGCAGTGGTGGGAGGATTGCTTGAGATCAGGAGCTCAAGACCAGCCTGAGCTAAAAATAGAAAAATTAGTGGGGCATCCTGGCACATGCCTTTAGTGACAGCTACTTGGGAGGCTAAGGCAGGAGGATCGCCTGAGCCCAGGAGTTTGAGGTTGCAGTGAGCTATGATGATGCCACAGCACTCTAGCCTGGAGAGACAGAGCCAGACTCTGTATATTAATAAATAAATAAGTAAATAATTTATTGAAACCTTAAAATCTGTACCCCCATAATATGCCGAAAAAAAGATGAAAGAAAATAAATAAATAAGTAAATCTTCTAAACCAAATATTTTAATCTTTTCTAATAAATGCAATAAACATTTCTGAACTGAAGGCTTAGTACTTTAAAGTTTCTGCAGTAGAAATAGATCTTCCTCTGAAATACAGAAGACTAACTGTTTTAAGCACTGGTGGTTGTCTTGAGCAAAGCAACACTGTTAAAAGACAAATTAATTTAGATTTGGATATATGCTGCATTAACCCATAATCCCCAATTAATCATATATATATTTAAAATTTCATAAAGTTTTATCATCTAAGACATTTGTTAAACTTACAGGTTTTTCTCTATAATTATGGGTTTCTTTTTAAAAGGCCATAATTAATTTCAGCCGATCATAAATTTTGGGAGGTTAATTCAAAGTTAAATGAGCCATTGGAGTATAACTAATATATGTCGTATTCCTCTCCCTGTCTTAATTAATACTGTTTTGAATAAATAATCTTCCCTTTCTATATCACTAATTAAGTGTCTGAGAAACAAAATTAATAGGAGATATATACAGTAGAATTATTATTCAATTTCAGTTGCTTAAGGTAAAAATATTTGGAAATTCATTCATGGAATTTTTTAAATCATTGCTTTTAAATTTACTTAAGAATGAGAAGGAGTAATCGTGTTATTGAAATTCTTGCTTCTATTTTAACAAATATGTGGAACTTATTGCACACTTGATTCTTAGAATAGTAATACATGTCTGGAGAAGACTCTAATGCAACTAAAGTATTTTCACGCAGGACTGGGCTTTTACAAGTTGCCTGGGGCAAATGTCATTATCAATTCATTAAAAATCCACCCTGTGCACAGCACTGTGGTATGTGTTCTCTAACCAGGTCAAACTCTAATGATATGTTGTGAAATGTGCCTTAAAACAATGTTCATTATAAGTAATCACTTTTGCATTTGTAAAGATATTTGTTGCTTGCCATTTTTGGAGGTTAGGAGTGGCACTGGACCAAAATCCTAAAATAATATCAATACTTGTTCATTTATTGCTGAAAATTATTTTCTAGCTGCTTCTCATGTGCTTTCACTTACCTTATAAACTCCACAAGGAGTAAAATGTTATATTCTACTTCATTTTACTCTTCTTCAACCTTCCAAGTCTCTAACAGAAAATTTGAGATTCATTAACATTCTGTGGAAGGTAATATGGAGATACCTCAAAGAGCTACAAGTAGAACTACCATTTGATCCAGCAATCTCATTCCTGGGCATCTACCTCCCTCCCCCCAAAAAAGACATTCTATAAAAAAAGACATCTGCACTAGAATGTTTATAGCAGCACAATTCACACTTGCAAAGATGTGGAAATAACCCAAGTGTCCATCAATACATGAGTGGATTAATAAAATGTGAAATATGTGGAACATGGAGTTCTACTCAGCCACAGAAAACAATGATGATCTAGCACCTCTTGTATTATCCTGGATAGAGCTGGAACCCATTCTACTAAGTATCACAACAACAGAAATACAAGCACCACATGTACTCACCATCAATTGGTATTAATTGGTCAACATTTATGTGTACATATAGTAGTAACATTCAATGGGTGTTGGGCAGGTGGGAAGGGGGAGAAGGGAATGGGTATATACACACCTCATGGGTGCAGGGTGCACTGTCTGGATGATGGACATGCTTGAAGCTCTGACTAGGGTGGGGCAAAGGCAATATATGTAACCTAAGCATTTGTATCCCCATTATATGCTGAAATAAAAAAAGAAAAATAATAAACTATCCCAAAATAAAACACAGGAAAAAAAAATACATAGAGCATCAGTGAGCTCTGCATCAACTTCAAGCAGCCAAAATGTGTGCAACTGGAGTCCCTAAAGGAAGGGGTGGGGATAAAAATTGAGTATCAAGGAAACATAACTGAATCTAGATAGCGATTTTCATGGATCATGAAGCATTTCAACAGAGTGGTTTGGGAGATAGTATGCTCTATTTCCTAGATGTGTTAAAGGTAAATACTTTGAAGCAGATTGAAGTATCCCATGTCAAAGTCACTGAGTCCCATCAAGACACAGTGACTGTTGATAATTTCAACCTGATTTCTCATTCTTCCTACCATTTATTGACATTTTTCCATGGCTTTGGCTATGGTCCTATGTCCCCAAATGATTTCCTCCACGTCTAAGTGTCTATGGTCATCTCCAGCTAGGTGTTCCAGTGGCATCTCAAACTCAACATGCTGCAGACTAAACTTATCATTTCTCCCAGTAATCCCCTGTTCTTCTTGTAGTCCATATCTTAGTGGATAGCACTGTGCTGCTCTTTAACCAATTTCTAGGTTGATTATTTTAGATGAAGCCTTCTTCCAACTTCCTTCTACCATTTAACCAGCCACAAAGTCTTACAAGTTGTACTTTAAAATAGCTCTAGATTCCATTCTCTTTTCTTATCTATGCCACTCGTTTAACCTCGTTTGTCATTCTCTCCCTTCACTGTTGCTGTGGAACCAGAATATTTTTCGTATTACATGACACTTTCTCATTATCTGGGTCTTTGAATAAGACCTTCTCCCTGCCTGAAATGCCCATTTTCTACCTTGCTAATTATCTTTTCTGCTTTCCTATTCTTACCCCACATGTTTCCTCTTGGATACCTCCTTTCACTCGCAGCTGAATAAAATGTCGCTACTACACATATTCCTAGCACCCAAATTTATACCACAGCTCTTATCTCCATATAGATTTTGATTTATATGTCTATATCCTACTTTAGTCAGTACCTTCGTTCAGGGAAGAGAGAGCATTTCTACTCCTTATCTCCAGGGATGAGCACAAATCCTGAAACAATGAACAATGTTAAATAAAGATCTCAGAAATCTAAAGGCTCCCTATTTGTATTCATGTAAGTTATGTTGGAATAAGATTGCTTTTATAAAAACCTTTCATCTAATTAATTGACAGTATGAACACATGACTGGTGTCATTGGGTAATTATTTTCAGAGGCAGACAGTGATTTCATATTGAGGTGGATAATGCTAATAGTTTGTATGTAATTTGGAAGTTTACATTTTACTAAATGGTAGACATATTAGACATATTTGAATAGGATAGGGTGTTATCCCCTCTCAATTAGTTAGAATAATCTGTCTTAGATATAGCATCTTCTGAATAGTTTATTTAATGTTTTATCTCACGAAAGAGCAGATGAGTTCGCTTTTTAATTTTTTAATTAATAAATTTTCTGTGATTACAAATAGTGTTCTAACATACCTACATTTGCAACAAATGGATGTGTGAGTGCCCCCAGTTAAAATTGAGCTCAATTAATGATATCAAAGCACTATTAAATTCAACTTCAACTGATCATACTTAGAGATTTTTTTAAAAAATCTTAAACTGGCATTACTAATTAATAGTTCCCTTCCTTTTTTTGAATGCACAAAGACATGAATCAGATAATATCCGATTCTCCTTAATTAGCAAAATATACAATAACAAACTGGAACAAAGCTTCTGGAAACTTTTTTTTTTTAACGCCATGGTTCATATTAAACTGCAACATCTATAGTCCAATTCAAATGAGCATTCTCTGATAATAAATGACCAATACTGGGTAATTATTTCCTCCACCTTAGATCTAGTAATATAATATACTAAATGAGAGAGTGAAACAATAGCCACACATTTTAATGGAAAATCCTCAGCCTCTCATGCTATATTTTTCAGAATTAACTGCAGTGAACTCATACCTTTGTGAGGAAGATAACGTCTTGAAGTAAAATGTTGAAGGCGAATTAAGTTCCCCTCAAGCAGTCCCTAGATGATGGTTCTCATTCTCCTTTAAGCACAGCTCTTAGTTGTCTGCAAGTTAATATTTAAGTCTTATCTCTCTATGTTTAATTAACGCTTCATCTTTAATATTTTAAAGTGATGGTTGAAATAAAGTTAAAAGCTCCAGGAGCCTTTTGTATTCAAGTGCCTTTACTTTCAGGAGCAACATTTATTTTATCTAATGAAATGCAAATCTCTGGAGCAACGAAACATAGTGAGAATCCTATTAATTTCCCAAGGAAAATTTTTTTCTGTTTTATGTAGAGTATTTATTAATAGCCACAGAATTTTTATCAAGTACTTCTTAGAATCTATTGATATCATCACATGTTTTTTCTTTTTTAGTTTGTTGCTGTGGTGAAATGCGATAAAGAAATTCTGACATTGGACGAATCTTGCAGTTTCTATCAGTGTCTGATATAGATACTGCATAATGAACTTTTGTATCTTCTTGGATCTTTTCACCAGTATTTATTTGTTACATATGCATGTCTACTCTTAAATCAGACTAGTATTTGGTATTTGTCAGATATTTGGGCAAGCTATAATCATAAAATAAATTGGGAGTGTTCTATCTTTTCCATGGTCTGGGATAGTGTAAACAATATTGGAATTTTCCGTTCTTCAAGAGATAGGGAAAAAACACTCATTTGTGAACGATCTATTTGTTCCTGGTGTCTCTTTCAATGGTAGAGCTCTAATAACTTCTTCAATTTTGTCAGTGGTAAATGGCTTATTTACCTTCTCCTATTTTCTTGATTTCAGGAATTTGGATTTTGCTAAGGAATCAAAATTTTTTCTAAGTTTTAAAATTTGCTGCTATATGATTTATGTATTATTTGCCTATACGCCCTTATTTTTTTTCTGTATCTACTCTGGAATTCATGTTTCATTCCTGATCTTGTCATCCATGCCCACTATCATTTTGCCTTGATAAGACTTGCATGCAGTTACTCTATTTTATTAATTTTTTTGAATTATCAGATTTCAGACATTATCAACTTTTTAAAAAAATATTTCAATTGGCATCAGTTTTATTTTATTTTATTTTATTTTATTTTTTGAGGCAAGATCTCACTCTGTCACTTGGGCTAGAGTGAAGTGGTGTCATCATAGGTCACTGAAGCCTGGAACTCCTGGGCTCAAGCAATCACCCTAAACCAGCCTCGGCATCCTGAGTAGGTGGGACTACAGGCATGCACCACCATGCCCTGCTAATTTTTCTTGCTCTTGTTCAGGCTGTTCTCAAACTCCTGACTTCAAGTGATCCTCCTGCCTCAGCCTCCCAAAATGCTAGGACTATAGGTGTGAGTCATTGCACCTGGCTGGCATCAGTTTTGTCTTTATTAATTTCCTATTCCTAATTTCTCCTATTTTCCTAAATTTTTTTTTGAATTTCTTAAGTTGAAAACTAAATTCACTATTTTTCATCTTTATTCTTTACTAATTAAGATTTTATACAGTTAATATTGTAATTAATTATATTATTATTTATTATATATTATAAGATTATACAATTACCAAGGTTATACAGTTTCTTTTAAATACAAGCTTTTTCTAAGTATCATAGTTTATGGTATTAAGGATTATTCTTCTTACTATTTGTGAATATCTGTAAGTTCTGTTGGCCATTAGCATTAACAAATATGTTTTAAATTTACATTAAATATTCAAGATAGACACTAGACCTATTAGTTATTAACTTTTAAAACTATATTGTTTCACTTAATTTTACCTAATTTTCCTTTGTATCATATGGAAATCTTTAATGTTTTCCAAAGGTAATAATTATAGGCTTATTATGAATATTACAATATTATAACATTTTATAATATTGCTTTTGTAAATATTATTGCTGCTGCATTTTGTCCTGCTATTCAAATCACTTCGTTCCATTTAAGATTTAATCACAGATCAATACTTGTTTGCTTTTTAATTCTACTGCATTCATACATAATAGTAAAAACTAACACATAGAGCACTTACTATATGCTAGATCTTCTAACTTAAATGGCTTCATATCCATATTATTCACAAAGTAACACTCTCAAGGGGCATGATTATTACTCCAGTTGAGGCACAGAGATGTTACATAAATTGTTCAAGTTTTTACCTTTGGTCAAGGGTGGAGCTGAGACTCAAACCCATGGCTCTAGAGGCCTGGCTCTAGAGGCCCTACAAAATAAGCCACTATGAGAATCCAATTTTTAAAAAATATTCAGAAAGCATATACTAATTTATGGAACTACACCTCTGAAACTTCCCTTTTGTTTTTGTTTTGAGATTTTAAAATTTTTATGGAATAGTGACACCGGTGCCTTCTTTTCCCAGTATCTCAGTCAGGGTATGTTGTGGATGGCCCCTTTCCACTTTCTGTGTGCTTGATTCTCTAAATAAGGATTAATGTATCCATAGTTCACATTGTTGCAAGAAACCTAACAGCAATTATCTCACATTATATACGATGTAAGCATTCTCCACCTAAGATAAGTAGCACAGAAATTAGTTCAGTCCTTCGTAAATGGGTTGTCCCTGGTTTTCACTCATCTGTTCACATCACTTAACTCCTCTCAGCTCTAATCACAGACCTGCTCTTGTGAGCTCACCAAGTGCTGACCTACTTGGCATCTTCACTCTCATAAAAACTTCAAATGTCTTATAGTCATCCACTTTCAAAAGCTTTCGGGTTTGAGGGTGTTATTTATATATCAAAAACACAATTCTAAATTACTGTGCTTCAGAAATTATGTGAATCTTAAATGTGGAAGCCAGTCTCAAATGGAATTTTATAGTTGCATTGCTTCTTGATTATTTAGAAAGCTATTCCTTATCCTGGAGATTTTTCTTCAACTATAAGAGTTAGCTGGGTCAAAGATCTCTTTTATAAAAAGCAATGCTTTTATCTACTTACTGGGTAAAAGAGTTAGAATTTATGCTAAAAAGAAAAAAAATATATATATATATTCTACTATTGTAGAGTTTAATGAGCATTGAAAGTTGTGCTGAAAGGAGACAGGAGGGTTCCTTTGTGTGCATTTGAAGTTCTGTTGTGAATTTGCTCCTCACTTGTCACTGCAGTGGTACTGCCCCACATTCTTCAGCCTGCTCTGTGAATTCAAAGGTTCGGACTTTATTATTATTATCATTATTTTTTATTTTACACTGTAAACAACAACAACTTGTAACATACCACTTTTCTTCACATTTACATGGGTTTTAGGAGATTATTGCCTATTCCCCTGGAAGAATAACCTATAGACAAAAGAGAAGTAATAGTATCACACTGCAAAATATGCAAATTCCAGAAGTCAATGGCTTGAAGACAGTCCCCTGGGACAGGGAAGAAAACAGTGTCATGACAAAAGACTCAAGCACATATAAGGACAACAAATTCGGGAAAGGACTGTTTTCAACACCGCAGACTCAGAATATACAGCAGGTGCCCTTTTTATCCATTGCCATGGACACAGGAGGTGGTTTTCGGTCCATGGTCTGAAAAACTCTTTTCAAATGACACACAAGTTCTTTGAGGAGAGACGCAATGAGACAGGTTCAAGTATGGACAAGAATTATGACCAAGTACAAGGTCAGGACAGAACCTTCACTGAAAAAGAGACCCAGAGGAGTTAACATCTTAACTACATCAACCACCTGCCTTCAATTGAGCACAAGAGGGAATCTCAAAAACTTTTCAGTCTTGGGTAAAAACTGCTCATGCTGCTCTCATCTTGGAGTGCTTCACCTTATTGGTTTCTCTTTACCCTTTCACATTGTTATGATTATAGTGTCTGCATTAAACTATCATTAATCACTAATTTTGTGTTGACATATACTTTTTGCTGGAAACCTGAAGGATAAAATAATAAATACTAAGAGTGGCCATAAACGAGTGGGGTGGAAATCTCAAAATGGAATATCGGAATTGGGTTGCACAAATATTGGATGAGCATTAGCATGTGAATAACTTACTTGCCAGAAAAAAATGAGACAATGTTAATATGTGTCATGTGGTAGTGTGACATGTACTTAACTTGTCACTGTTGATGGCATGGGGTAGAGGGCAACACAGGAAGAGATGATATGGCTGTAGCGCCTATGTGTGATGGTAAAGATGATGTTATCACAGTTGTAAAGCGGCCGCACCACTTGTAGCTGCCCTAGAAAGAGCACGCAGAGAAAAAGACAAATGAGACGTTATTGCTAAAGCTTGAAGTTCTAGAGCCGGAGTTTAGCAAATCCAAAGAGGTATTATAGTATCATGGCTGTGAAAACAGTGTGATGAACTGAAGCATGATGAGCATGGAGATAAGGAAGATGAGGAAAATGCAGAAATGTGGACAAGAGATAAGAAAGGCTGCACTAGGCTAGGAAAAGTAAAATTTCCCTCTGTGGGGAAGGAGAGCTGTCCCATAGCTCTGACAATAACTGTTGTCTGTCCTCTGAATAGCACCCTTGTGTGTACCTCTGTACTTACAAGGTTTTAGAAGAGAGTGAGATGAAATTAAATTTAGGTTGGCAGATTTAACATTTATGAAATGTCAGAATTGTCAGTGCTCCAGGGAAACATAAAGATTTCTCTAATTTTGTAGACGGAGACATATAGGGATGGCATGCATTGTAGGCAGCAGAACTCTTTCATCATCGCCCAGGTGGCTGGTAGCCCATACAGAGGAGTGGGTCAAAGTAAGTCATTAATTTTAAAAAAGGATGATTGAGGGGTTGGAAAGACACATGGAGGAATTCAATAATTGCAGATCTTGCATGGTAAGTAGGAAAGCGTAGGCAGGTGCAAAAGAGTTAAGAGTGAGAGATCACAGCTTAAACTGGAGTGGAGGTAGGAGGAAGGAGGGGGTGTGTATTGACAGGTTTCTCTCACAGCTTTATGCTCTGAGCTAATTACATCTCAACTTTCGCCATTAACTTTAGTGTAATAAATTTTAGTTGGTAGGCAAACCCCTTAGTCCATTTTTAAAGTGTTTGTTTTTAGCTATGCTAAATGCTTAACTTATGAAATGCGTATAATCTTAAAATAGCTAACTTAACATGTGCAGTACATGTTTAAGCATTTTTTTTATTTTAGTAAAAAATATACCTTGGAGGTTACACATATTAAACAGCAGGCTCACTTTTAAAAGACATAAATGCTTTAGGATTTTGCTTTTTCCCCACATTTATCTATGACACACCACCAAATGTAATATAGTGGAACAAAATGTCATTTATTTAAAAATCTTTTATTACCTGGAAGAAAAAAAGCATTGAATTTCATAATTCAATGAACAAAGTTTATATTGCACATTACTTAGAAGCAAATGCAATTCAATAAGTCAGGTTTCAAGATTAAATTAAAGACGTGAAATCTAGTTTATTCTTTGGGTGGAATACCAAACCTATAAAAAACCCTAAGTGAAAAGAGTAACCTAAGATAAGAGACTTTAATACATAAGATAGCAAGAGACACTTTTCACTGTATTGTATTTTTCTTTGTACTTTTCATTATAAACATAAATAATAGCTTACAGTAACTCGTGTTTTCAAATGATGACTTTTTTGTTTATTTTTTAAAACTTTGATTTACTTTTTTAAGTTGACAAATGCACATATATTTATGTACAACATGATGTTTTGTTTTGACATACAGGTATTTATACATTGTGAAATGGCTGAATCAAGTTAATTAACACACCCATTACCTTAGACATTTATATGTACATGATTTTCCTCTAATTTTTAAATTGTAAAAATCCATAAATGCTGTTTTAAAGTCTAGTCAATACAGGATGTTGGAAACAGAACAGACTTTAGGGTTCCAATTTCTTCTCTAACTATACATTTTATAAATTGTTATTTTATGTCACATTAGATTATATTAACATCATACATTATTGTATAATATATTAAATATAATACTATATGTAACATCATCATCATCCTATGATGTTACATATACTATATATAGTATTATATATTCTTTAGAAATCTGGCTACAATACTCTGAACTTCATACCTTCAAATGGGGATACTAGTATCAATATAATAGGATTATTGTAAAGATACATAGTGTCACCCAATACTGATGCATTAACTAATTCCAGGAACATAATTAGTGAATTCCTAATATTTACTTCTTGTTAATTTAATCATATACAGTGTTGCAAAGAATTTTTACTCATAGTCAACATATTAGCAAAGTAAGTGCGCTTGCCACTCTGTTGATAAAGTCATAGCTTTTAGACAAAACTACAATGTAAAAATTGTCTGGCATGTATTTTTCTCAAAGCTATTGATGCATAGATTAGAATCACTGAAAGTATTAGAGCTTAAATTCTACTTTCATTTCTGGACCTGTAGTGTCGTTCAGGAAGAAAATGACTTTCCAATTTCACATAGTTGTAATACATATACATTAATTCGCAGTTTTTAAAAAATATCCCATAAACCATACAGATTTTCAGATGTGTGTATATCTTATGGGCAATGAAAAAAGTTTAAATTACAGAACTTTTAGAAAACTGGGTTTTAGCATTTACTCTTAACTTCTCAAAGAGAAGATTACTTTGTCAATTCATATACACACACACACACACACACAAAATAATCCTATTATTTAATAGAATCTGATTAGGTTAGAGATATAGAAATTTTAGAATTCCAATTCTATCTAATAATTGTATGTTGATTGTGTAGTGTATAATGTAATGGGACCATTTGTTACAATGGTATATAAAATAAATTTTATATTTCTTCTCTGCAATGAATTTTATCCTAATACATGTGATAAGTTGGCTACAAAATATGTAAAATGTTCTTCAGACTATAAATAATCATATAGTTTCACAAAAATGAATTCAATAGATAATAAAAAGTAAATAGTAATGAAATATTGTTTTGGATCAGCTCCAGATGCCATAACAAAATACCATAGGCCAGGTGCCTTAAACAACAGAAATTTATTTTCTCATTGTTCTGGGAGCTGGAAAGTCCAAGATCAGGTTTCTGGCAGGGTTAGGTTTCTGGTGAGGCTCTCTCGTCCTGGATTGTAGAGGACCACTTTGTTCTCACATTACCTTTCCTCTGAGTAAGAGCAGAGGGAGAGAGAGAAGGGGTGAGAATGAATCTCTTCTCCTAAGGCCACCAGCTCTGTAGGAATAGGGCTCCTTCCTTTATGACCTTATTTAACCTCAACTACTTTCTAAGGCCTATCTCCAAATACAGTCACATTAAGGATTAAGGCTCCAACAGATTTATTTGGTGTTGGGAGACACAATGCAGTTCATAGCAATCATGAAAAAGGTGATGAGGATAGCCGCACTTGGGAGTCTATGTAAGAACCCAGTACATTGATGTGGAAGTCATACTGTGACCTAAGTGGAAGAAAGACCACGAATATATAAAGACTTGAAAGTTCAGGCATGCTTGCAGGATAGTGAATATTATAATTTTGCTGTAACAGAATATAAATTGGGGAACAGTCATAGAATAAACAGGAAGTAATGTTTAGTTACTTACTAAACATTGGAGGATGCTGGAGGATCTTGAAGGCTAGTCTGAAGAATTTTATATAATTTAAACATCAAAATGAAGTCACCAATGTTTTTGAGCATGGGAATGTTACTATTTTGTCTTCACATTAGAAAGATTCTTAAGATTAAGTATTTGAAATAGATTCAAACAAGAAGAGTTTGGAGTATGGGAGACAGATATGATGAATTATTGCAATAGACTTTATCAAGATTAAATAAAATCATGGCTGGGATAATAGCTTTTATCTCTTTTTCTCCACCAAAATTGCTGATCACATGGCCAATGTCTTTCCTGACTGTCTAAGCAATTTAATTTTCACCCATACTTCTCCATAAAGGTCACTTTCTTAAATTTCATGGTTGGACTCTTAATGCCTGAATCCAAAGGTTCTTACTTAATTTTCCTTATCCTTCAGTGAATTATTTATCCCGATTTCACTTCAGTGACTTCTTTCTCCTTCTCTCCCTATTCCCTTAGCTTTCACTTGCTCTTCTTTCTTCTCAAACCCCGACATGCATGTTTCTCTGAGGTTTTCAATTGAATTCATCTTCTTTGTTATCACCCATCTATGGGCACAGTCACCTGCCCTCTAATCTGAGAGAACTACCTTTACCTACTATGTATCCCTCACCTGTACCTGTAGCCCAGTGTTCTCCAGATTCCAGATCGCTCCTCTGTCAGCCGCTGGGACCCCTCCTATCAGTCCTCCCTCATCTGCTACTGATTTTCCCTTTCAAAGCAAACTTTGGGTGCTCTATGTTTTTTAAAGTATGTTCTTTTTTTGTTTGCTTTTTGTGGTGGGTGGGTATCTAGGCTCAAAACCTCAATGTAACTACACTTTTTAAAAAACGAGTCTATAATTTCCCATATATTAACTGATAAAATAGCTTTTGCATCATTTTGTTTTGTATTGTTTTGGTCATTATTGCTAATATTATTATATTTATTTATTTATTTATTTATTTATTTATTTTTCTTTTCTTTTAGCATATTATGGGGTACAAATGTTTAGGTTATGTATATTGCCCTTGCTTTCCCTGCCCCCTTGAGTCAGAGCTTTAAGCGTGACATTGGTATTAACTGAACACCTAAGTAGACATATAGTTATATTAATTTTTTAAACCCGTCTTATACTTCCTTTCATGCTTCATACTTCTCCAGTCAAATGAAGCATTCAATCCCTGGCTTCCTCCTAAGGTGGATCTGTTTGCCTTCTATTTTCCTGAATTAGAAGTTACCCTATCTGTGCTTCTACATTCTATAGCATCAATTTTTACTGCACTGAAATATATTTCTTTCTTTTTTTCCCCCCCTTCTTCAAACAACTTGATCAAAGTTAATTTGTCTGCCTGTAAAAAAAAAAAATTACCAAGGGACTGAACATAGCAATAATAGCAAGAATAATGATAAAAGTAGCTAACAGGTATTGATTACTTAATCCATAACAGGCTGCTCTTTTAAATACCACTTATTCATTAACTCATTTAATCCTCACAACTTAAGTGAAATAGCTATTACTATCCCTATTCCTGCAATTTGATTACATGCTTCCTTAAAGCGTCCCTATATGATTTGTGAAATATCTATCCCTGTAAATTTGACACACTGTCTGCCTTTTGGTGTTCAAAATGTCAGCCATCTCTTCTGACACTTGTGTAGGTCAATTGGTGGAAGCATTGGTAGAAACTTAGGATGAGTAGCAAGTGTTATTGTTGAGTGACTATCTTGGCTTTGAGGAAGAAGGCACATGGGCAGACCCAAGTTTCATGTTGCCAAAAGCTGATACAATTTTACTGTTGTCTTCAATGAAAATGACACACATTTTAAAAATAGCAAACTATGCATGGGACTTGGAAAGGGCATTTGTAACTGAGGGGTCCTGCCACTTAAGCTCTATGATCTCTGCAGTCAAGGAATTTCTCAAAATACGACTTACCCCATGGAAAAACATTCTTGGGTGATTGGCCAGCTTTTTGAAGTTAGTGTTCCACAGATGAAAGCTGCAGACCACCACCATTTCAGTTAGGTTCTCTTTATGCATAGAGCTGATGTCTCTTGTTTGGAAGTTGGAAACTTCAAGCAAGGGGACTTAGGAGGTGAGGACAGACCACAGAATGCTGACTTGGGTAGGTTCCTAGACTGCTGCTACCTCTCCCTCTCTTTTCTTTGTCTCTTACAGTCTTTCCTAAATTTTATAATCCTATAATTCAAAGGAATCCAACTGTAGTAATTCTGTAGAGAATAGATGCCATGGAAACCTCATCTTATAATCAATTTATATATGCACTCAAGGGATTGCTGACAATATGGACCACAGGTGAAAACATTCTTGGGCTATTGCCCAGCTTTTTGAAGTTAATTTAAAGGTTTATTCTCTTCTGTTTTGCATAAAAAAAAATAGTGTGATTCCATTGATATGTGAATTCAAAAGTGCTAACATATTATGTCTTTTCGGAACTTTCCTCATTATTGATCTCTGGACTCCCTGCTGATCCACTTCTTGCTTTGATGGTCTGGTATCATTTAATTTTGATGTTTTGGGTTTTCTATTTGGGACAGGTTTGCCAGTCACAATATAATTAAGTAGACAACTTTCACATGCAACTATCCATGTGATTACTACATCAAGCTATTATATATTATTCTGGAAAGAAGTTTCTAATTTAAAAAGTTGGAGATAAAAGCAAGATATCAAAATCTCTCAGTAAATGAGTTTTTTAATATAATGATATCAATTGATAAAGATCATTCTGTCTTCAGATCATGCCATCTTATACTTCCTTGCTGAAGTTTTGTGTTATAATAAATGAAAATACAAGAAGCATTTACTATGCATTGTGGATCTGACACAACAAGAAACATTATCCTATGATATTTTGTGTACCAAAATTATAAACAGGCTTTGAATTAGATAAAAGGTTAAAGAAGAAAAAGTTACAGCAAAATAAAAATTTGGAAAAGTTTGATTGATCTTGAAATATGATTCTGTTTTCTTCTTCAGTTATTTTTCTTTCTCTTCTGCACTACCAAAATGGAATCATTATGTGTTATTGTTATTTCAAATTACAATGAAATGTGATCTCTTTTTCCTGATTCATTTATTTATTCTCTTTTATCCCCTCTCCTATTTCCCCTGTTCCATCATAAACAGTTATTATAAAGTGTTTGATGTGTATCCTTGTATTTGCATGTATCATTAAAAAATGCGGTGGCCTTTTGTGTGTATGTTTTTAAAATATGTTTTTTTGGTAAAATTTGCAAAACTGCAGAAATGTTGAAAGATGAATAAAATAAAGCACTGAGATTTAAAATTGTTAGCATATTGCCTCTTCTCTCTCATCATCTCAGTCTCTCTACTCCCTCCCCCACCCTTTCTGTTTATACATATTTTTAAATTTTTGTCTAAAAATAAATTAAAGACATCTTAACTCTTCACCCTAAATAATTTAGCTTAAATCTCCTAATAATATTCACTGATATAAACACAATACTATTTTCTCACTTAAAATAATTAATATAAATTAAATATCAACTAATATATAATCCATATTCAAATATCTCTACCCCCCTAAAAAGATCTTTAATTATTTACTTTTTCAATCCATGATCCAAACTGTGTTTAAACGTTGCATTTTATCTTTCTTTAAAGCAGAAGGATCTTCTTCGCACCCATTGATATTATTTCTTTTTAGAATGTTGATTTTTTTTTTTTGGAGTGGTCATATTCAGAATTTGTGATTATTTCCTGGCCACTAAAGTTTTTTTTTGTGTGTGTGTGTAATAACACCACATAAATGATATTGTTTACCTTGAGAGCATCACATAACAGGGTGCCCTCTATTGGTGATGCCAAGTTGATCGCTTATATTGCATGGAGACTGATAGACTAGTCCAATATGAAAGTACTTTTCCCCCTTGTAATTCATAGATTATCTGGAGGTGATATTTTGAGATTTTCTGAACATATTTTTCCTCAAAACTTTTCACCAACTTTTTTATTTTTAGTATCTATTGATGATCTTTACCCGAACCAATTATTACGTTTGGAGTTCTGAAACAATGATTTTCCAAACACTGCTCTTGCCAGCTCTCATCTGTGACGAAGAGCTTACCCTTCTCCTGCCCCTCTGCTTTTGATCCATTGATATTTTTTGGTTTTAATTTTACTTTATTTTAGTTTTATTTAAAAATATTAAGGGAGTACAAATGTTTTAGGTTACATGGATCACTTTTGTAATGCCTGAATCCTGGCTATAGGTGTGCCCATCACCCAAATAGTGTTCATTTCAACCTGGGACACAGAAAGTAAAAGTGTATACATGAAAGTACAACAACTTGTTGAACCAAAAACCTAGAAAGGGCTTCAAGAGATAACAAGGTCATGTCAAATGCATATAGGAGCCAGCCCAACAGGACTCTACATGCCAAATTTAGATCAATTTAAACACACACAAACAAAAAGAAATGATAGCAAGAGATGGTTATACATTATTACATTTTTGTACAAGTATAGTGTAAAATTTCAGTCTCATGTCTTTTAAAGTTCCTTCTACTTCCCTTATGTTAGCCTGACTTTGAACCTATTTACTTAAGTAAGGTTGAAGAGTGTGTGTGTGAGTGTGTTTGTGTATGTATGTGTGTGTTTGTGAGAGAGAGAAAGACAAAGAGACAGAGACAGGAGAGATAGAGGCACACAGAAACATAGAAAGATAGGAGAGAGAAAGCATGTTTGTTTGTTTGTTTTTTTAATCAAGAGAAGTTTAAAAGTTTTCTCCATTATCATATCCCATATGGAACGTTGTTTGTGGCACAGAGAATAAAAAATGGGATATTCAAATTCAAGGACACTGCAGAGTCAAGTAAACAGAAAAATACCTGATCGGGGTGAATAATTAAAATAACAGTTAACATTTTACAGCTCATATTAGGAAGAAGAAACACATCAATAAAGATTGTGCTCATGGTATATTTTGAAGACCTAAAGAAGCAAAAATTTAAAATTTAAAAATAATTGCTAACTAATGTGATAGACACCCCTCTATGTATTCTACTTATTTAATCTTCATGAAAAGGCTTTAGGGTATATACTGTTATTATCTCTTATTATTTGAGATTAGGGAACTGAGGAACAATGATATTACTGACACATAACGTGTTAAAAAAAGAGGAATTGGCACTCGTGCTAATTAAACACTATTTAATAGTGTTAATTAATACTTCATATATTATTTTGATTTTAAAAGCAATATTATTTTTATTGAGTATAATAATGCTAACAGCATAGTAACTGGGAGATAATGAGTCCTTACTATTCATTATATCATTTATTATTTACAACAACTCTGAAAGTTGCACAGAAAGTTGTATCTTTTTATCTTTTAGGTAAAATGAAATAGGTTCGAAGGTAGGATTAGAAAATGTTGTGCAACAGGATATTGGGATTAGGTCAGATGTTGTTGTGAAAAGAAGAAACTGTAACCAAAGAACAGGAAAGAGTGAGCAAGACTTTCAAGTAAAAAATGATCACAATGTATGAAGATAGCCTAAAAGTTTTGCAAAGAAGCCAGATGTCTCACTGCACGTGGGTGTCTCAGCCATTCCAAGGTTAGTTGTAGAATCCTATGGGAGGCAAGGCTCTCAAGTGGAAATAAATTGAAAGCAGTTTTAATTACAATGTTCCTTGACTTGTTACTGAGGAAGGCAGCCAATTGTACGTGAAGAGACTGGTAAATCGTATTCTGGTTGTGTTTGATTCCTCAGTCTATAGTTTGAAACCTCAGAACAACATGCTGCCTGAATAGAGAAGCAGCAGCCGTGAACCAAATGGCAAGGCGATAAACTATGTGCTCAAAGAGGAAAAGTTGCCCTCTCAAGACATTGATCATTAATTGAGAGAATCAGGAAGCTCAGGCTACAAAAGTTCGATTAATATTTTTCATTAGTTTCCTTGGATTAGAGATCCTTTCACTTGTATTAAGAAGAAATTATAATTTCCTAATCCAGCACCTAAATATGACTCTCTTAACATATTTTCTTGACTTGCCTCTTTTCATGGCTTTCTTCATTTATCCAGGCATTATCAATTGGGTTTTATTATTTCCCAGGTGTGATAGTTCATTTTATGTATCAATTTGACTGGGCTGTAGGGTCCCTAAACATTTGCTCAAACATTATTTGAGCATGTCTGTTAGGGTGTTTCTGAATGAGGTTAACGTTTGAATGAGTAGACTGATTAAAGCAGATTGCCACTGCCCCTCCCCCACGGTGGGTCTCAACCCATCAGCTGAAAGCTGGAATAAAAAGAAAGGCTGACTTTCCCAAGAGTAAGGAAGAAGTTTCTCCTACCTCACTGTCTTGAGCTTGGGTATCGTTTTTTGTCCCCTGCTTTTGGACTTGGACTGAAACATCTGCTCTTGGGTTTTCGGCCTACCAGCTTTTTGGACTAGAACTCAGCTCTCCTTGTTCTCAGCCTCCAGTCTCAGACTGAAACTGTGATTGGCACTTCTGCAGATCATTGCAGTCTTTCATCAACTGCAGACGTTAGGACTTAGCCTCCATAATCATGTGAGCAACTTCCTTACAGTAAATCTTTCTATGTAATATATACATCCTATTGCTTCTGTTTCTCTGGAGAACCTTAATACACCAAGTTTTTGTTTGTTTTTTTTTCCTTAGATGTTAGGAATAGAGCAATTGACAAGATGGTCGAGTCCCAAACACTTCCAGAGTAGTGAGCATTATCAAATACTTACACGAATTGAAAAAATAATTTAAATTTGTCCTGTGTGTCTAATGGAAATTCGTGTTAATATTAATTTTTTTCTTTTCTTGTGTGTCTTTTGAGAACATAATTTTTAAGAGTAATGGCATTTTTCTGACTGAAGGGGATATTTCAATATGACTGAAATACCAAATATTCTGCACTATACATTTTCTATATTGGGTATTTAATCATGCTAATATAGTTTGAATTTCCCCAGGTTTGAATTTGATAGCAACATTCTAATCCTTACATTGATAGTAAGTAGAATAGTAATTCTCTATTCTAATATAAATTCAGATTTAATGCTGTTTTTTAAATGGGAATATTTCTAATTTACATTTTGAAAGATATGACAGTAGAATGAACAAAACTACACAAAAAGGATGGAAAATATCTTCAAACTTCTATAAAATAAATAATGTCTGTAGGTCAAATCCCACTTCTGCCATTAGCTGACTGGCTAATGTCAGATAATTCACTTCTCTCTCTCTCTCTCTCTTTTTTTTTTTTTTTTTTGACTTATAATAATGGAGTTTTACTCTGAAGTTTTCTTTCTGACTGGAAGGGCAGATTTAATGACTTCCTCCCCTGTGTATTTATTTATTTATTGTTTTGCTTATTTACTCTTATAATCAGGCATGTCTCTTTCCCATGGGGCTATTTCTATGTGTCCTGTCTACCGCAGGAGGGTTGAGGTTCCCTAGGGCAGCCACCCTCACTCTCATTCTCCCTTCTAGCTCCGGTCACCAGCAGAGGCTGGCACACATTAGAAGTGCCAGAAATGCTGGTGGAACTAAACTGAATGCTAAGGTCACTTTAAGTCCTAATGTTCTGTGATATTTTGACACTTCAATTTTACCATTCCTGCTTCTTCTCCAGAGGCTGGAGTTCCTTTAGACTGTCTGTGAGTGCTGTACGTTCTTCCTGACCCTTCTTTGTTCTGATTATCTTTTTCCGCACAGGTGGAACAGTCAGAATATAATTAACTAGACGCTTTTCATATGTAAATACCACAGTGATTACAATACCGAACTTCACTGAGTATCACAAATAATGAATATTTTCTACATGACGATTCAAAGATTAGATAGAAATACTATGACTTTCAGATTTCTTTTATTCTTTCCTGTGGACAGTCGTATCTCTTCTCTTATTTTTTCTTTTGAGTGGGCATTCTACTTAGTAAGAAAACTCTTTCCAGTCTACTGGCCCTTAACATCTTCCCTTCCTGCGCTATCTGAGATGCCATCTGCCAAACTTGATGAAAATGCTAATGGAACTTCCTCTGGGCTTGCCAAGTGATTCTTTGCTCCTCTGGGATCTCATATTGAAAACAAATATCCTGATGCAAAATAAGAGCAGGGGAAGATTCAAGAATAAAGGAAGGCAACAAGGTTTTATCAGTGGCTGCCAACACTATAAATCCAAACCAGCTATTTAGCATAACTAGTCCTGATTTCCCAAAGTAAAATGAACCGTGGAGATAGCACTGACTCTCTGCCAAGCACTGTTCGGCGCATCCTACAGGTGTTAATTCATTTAATCTTCAAAACGAACTAGTTTCTAAAAACACTATCATTATCGATATTGCATAGATTAGGAAACGAAGGTGCAGAGAGGTTTAGCAACTTGGCCGAGTGATATCTCCAACAAGGAGCCTAACAAAAGTTCAAGTCCTATCCAAGTGGTGATAACCAATGTATACAACTCCTAATAATTGCTTAAGAAACCCTGTTTTCCCACATGCCTCATGTTGCAAGCCCATTGTCTACAGCTGCCGCTTTATTTGTTCACGTCAGCCTAGGCTGAAGGAATGTCCTCTGTGTGGGACATCGTCAGTCTTGTGGCACATGGAAAGGACTTCACAACTATGGGCTGGCACTTAAAACATCTGCTGAGAAGTGACACACATCACTTTTGTCCACCTTTTTTTTTTTAATTTTTTCTTTTTACTTATTTATTTATTACAGGATATTATAGGGGTACAAACATTGTGGTTACATGTTAAGACTTTGCCACACCCAGTGAGGTATCACAAGAATGGAAGAATAGGCTCCACATGTCCACCTTTTATTGTCCAAAGCAAGTCACACAGATTCAACAGTTTGGTCATAGGTAGTTCACCCTCGGCATAGCGTCTATATATCACATGGCCAAGCCTGATGCCAAGGAGAAACACTGTAAGTCACATATAATTTTAAACCATATACCAAGCCTGACATCAGTGTGGTAGAGAAGTATGCTCCTCGTCCAGGGAGTGTTTGTTCACTCACTTAGTGGGTACTGAGTCAATAGACACGACCAAGTTGGTTATAGCATGTGTTTTTTTTTTTTTTTATCTCTTTTTTTTTTTTTTCGTTACTTGGCACAAGTAAGGAGTACACTGGGGATAGTTCTCAAAGCAATGTGTCTCTGAACAAGGGCATTGGGCTGGTTTTGTGGCCAGAGGACAATGAGGCGTGATGTGATAGGATCTTGCCATGGGGGTGACTCCAAGGTTCAATCTAATTTGATGTAATCAATCTTCCACCTTGCTATGCAGTGTCCGCTTCTTAATTTAGTCCCCGTTCCTCCGTCCAAGAACTTAGGTTCCACTCGTGGTTGCAGGCTGGTTCATCTGGGCATGTTCCGGTTACCTGACCTGTGACCTGGGGGCAACTGAAAAGCAACTCATAACTTTGTTACATAAAAATTGAGCCAGGTTGGTCTGATGTGGTTACAGGAGGAGCAGTACATATTTTGAATGGGAATATAATCTACTGTTCTTGTGACACTCATGCCTATAAAATCTCATTGGGTGTCTTTTTTATATGTTTAATGACTGCTGGAATTTCGTCTTCTATAAATCACCTGGGAATATTATTTGCTTATTTTTCTATTGGTTTGATTGCTTTTCTTATTGAAGATACACATTTTTTTTTTTTACTTTTTTATACGTAACAAGAAAGGCTATATTTTAAAATAGGGACAAAATAAACTTAAATTATACGGATATAATTATGTTATATAATTATGTAAGGAATACATAACTTAGTAAAGACAAGAATTTGACCATGCCTGGAATGTAATAAATTCTCAATAAATATGAGTTATTATTTTTTAATATTGTGTATATTGTGGGTCAGCAAACTATAGTCTATGGGCCAAATCTGGCCCTCTGCCTGTCTTGTGAATAAAGTTTTATTGGAACATAGCCACACTCATTTGTCTAGGTATTGTCCAAGGCTGAGGGGAGTGGTTGAAACTGAGACTGTATTTCCCACAAAACATAAAGGGTTTATTATCTATCCCTTTTGTTGGGGCTCAGAAACCAATACCCAAAATATGGCACTTTGACACACTGAACTGAAGGAGCCTCAAGGTCTCCGTGACTGTCACCCCCTTCCTCCCACCATCTTTCCCAAAGCACAGGCTTTATCTACCCAAGATCCATATCCATCAAGGAGGACAAATATTTTTCCTTCTCCTCCCTGTCATCTCATTATCTATTGCAGAAAAGAATACCAAGACTATAACTGAACCTGAACAGACTCGTTTACAAGATATTACCTGTCTCTCAGACTCAGCCAAATTGCAAAGACTACAAATTAAGCTCTGTTTCAAGATCCATGCATTTTCACCAGTAATTATTTATTGCTCCTCAACAGAATTCCTCTTCTACCCTCTCCCATAACTTGTTGTGCCAGGATTCAAGCCTCCATTATTTCTGTAAACTTAAGATGGTATATAAGTTTCTGAACCCAATTAGGGGTTTGAGTCTTCCTTCTGAAGGCTCCCATGTACATGCTAAATAAATATACATGCTTTTTCTCCAATGAATCAGCCTTTTGTGAGTTGACTTTTAGGGAATCTTTTAGGAGAACTTTTCCCTTGGCTCTAACACTTTACAGAAAAAGTTTGCGAACCTCTGATCTAGAGCAATGAATTAAATGGCGATAAAATGGGCACCACTACTCCAGTAACATTTAGGTCCTAAAGGCTGGTTGTAATCTCTACCCTAGACCTCAGAATGCAATGCAATGTTTGATATACTATCTTGGCTGCAGGAGGTGGAGGTGATTTCAGAGACTTCTGCAAGATCTTTCCCACTATGGAAGTCTTACCCAACAAACCAAGGACCCCTGTAAAAGTTCTGCCAACTATTAATACTAAATATATTCAATACACTAGTAGAGACCCTGGTCCCAGTGGACCCAAAGGCCAGAAGTCCATTTGTTGCCTGACCCTCACATAACCCGTACTTTCTCATAGAGGGACCCCCAGATGTTTTGTGTTCCCAGGTATCAATGATTACTCAGACCCTGTGCCAAATAGAGTAAAAATGTATGAGTATTTCCCTTTTTAGAATATTATGATTGCCTAAGCAAATGGCCATAGATCTTCTGGGGATGATCTGAGGGAATCATTATCTTCTTGACTTACCATGGCATTTCAGGGACCATCTTGCTTGGGATCCAGCCTCTCCTTCAGAAAAATGGGTTCAAGGAAAACTGCTTCATGCCTGAAACTGGGCAAGAGATGTGAGTTTTAATGGGGATGACGGCTCTCATCCATTCTTGAATTCTTTTGACTGTGTGGATTGAATAATGTTCCCCTCTGTTGTACATACATCCTGCCCCTGGGAAAGTCATCCTCTGTTAACTATTTCCACACCTCCTGTGGCTCACACCAGTTGGCTGCTCATTATGATAATTGCAGCCATGGAGGTTAAAACCTCCACCTGTTCTCTATTGCTTTGGGGCCGGTTGCTATCAGGGAGCCCATTTCTGTAGGAGCCTTGCCTACCACCATCCCTGGTCTACAAAAGATAGCTGCCGCTTGTAACAACGATGTTGGTAAGACACATATTCCTTACTGCTCTGATAAACGAAGATAAGCAGCCCTTATTGCTTTGATATTGAGAGTTTCAGGCAGGCCCTTCTGAGAAGCAGAGTCAGCTGGCAGGTATTTGGGTCTCAGCTAGCAGAACCAATTTAGCAAATCCTCTTCTATAAATCTTTTGATGCCATCCTGCATAGTATGTCACTGCACAGTTCTGCTATTTCAGCTACACTTAATATGGGCCAACGCTTTTTCTAAGCTTTGAAGTTATCCAGCAGTAAAATTAGAACGGTCTCCTGGAACCCCTGCTAGAGGATTAAATCCTATCTTCTGGGAGTATTCTCAAATTGAAAAATTCTCTTATCCATTTTCATATTCTCTCCCCATCGATCGAATCCACCACCCTCGGATTCATCGCAGTCACACACAGTTCCTGGGGTTCATGTTAGCTATGTCCTGCAGCCTCTTTGGCGTATACCCCGTCTCCTCCTCAGCACGCCCCACAGTTCTCTTGTCAGTTACTGATCTGGTGGCTAGAAAAGAGTAGGGGCTGACCTGAAGATGGAGTTATTGGGGAAATATAACAAAAACAAAAAAAATTCCTTCTAACCTTGGAAAACCTCTCCACAAAGGTAGAAGAAAAAGAAAACAGTTTTTTTTTTTTTTTAATTGAATAAGCATTGAACCAGAATGTGATCCTCATCACAGGAAATTCACTAAGAGATTGCAAAAACAGGAAGAAATCTTAGCCTTTCATATAGCCAGGTTGGTACAACTTATCACACCCATGATTCCAAAATAAAGGATAACTAGTCCTCAAGTAAGAGGACATTCTTTGTTTTTGTTTAATTCTTTTCATCTTGTCTTTGTCAGATAAGGTAAGAGGACTTGGCAACACAATTTCTCAGGTACAGTTCATCCTAAATTTACCTAGTAATTGGGGTGGCCATCTGTGTTTGCTAATTGACTTTATCTAAAGTAAAGATAAACTTCTCCTATCTTTATCACTAGATGTAGTTTTGTAAATTGGAGCAAGGAGCAACTGAAGTTAGGTTCCTATCTTCCCCAGAAGGGGAGTTAGGGCTGCTATTTTCCTTAATACTTACATTTCAAAGATATGATTCTCAGGTTCTTAAGAAAGACATTACTGGGGTTATAAAGTGGGTTAGAGGCTAATTTAGCTTTTAAAAAGATTTACATACATTTCAAAGAGAGAAAGAATTTGACACATTTTCTGAAGTCAATGTTCTAAGAAAAGGAAGTGGGGGAGTCTCTTCTCTTATTCTCACAGGGAGAATTAAGCCTCTTATTTTTAACTTGCATCTGTCCTTAAGGGTCACATATTTACCTGGTAGGCAGAGTCCTCATTGTCTTTAAGAAATGGGGGAAGGGGCTATTTTTAATTTGAAGCAGTTGGCCAATTTGTCAGGCCTGGAGGGTTCAAAGATATCTGAGCATTCTCATTCTCTCTTTCAGGTGCATCAGCACATGCCCCAGCTCTTATTTCATGCTGACACTCCTAATCAATCAGTGTTTTGACCTTGCTAGAGAAGACCTTCCATAGCTGAGAATGCAGCATTTTCCCCAGTTCTGCTACTTTTACGATTAAGGCCTGGGCCTTTTCTATTCTCAATTGTTGCTAACAAAGCCCTGGGAATTTCACCTTGAGCCTTAACTGCTAATCTCAGTTGATTAGCAGTTTCCCATTGATTACTTCCAGCAACAGCCATCCAATCTCAT
This sequence comes from Mirza zaza, assembly GCA_008750895.1. Taxonomy (NCBI): domain Eukaryota; kingdom Metazoa; phylum Chordata; class Mammalia; order Primates; family Cheirogaleidae; genus Mirza; species Mirza zaza. The sequence goes on from VSMD01105886.1 coordinate 54,027, forward strand.
TATCCTCATAATTACTGTTCCTCACCCCTTGAACTTCTCAAATGCCTGATACTTTTCTCCATTTCTGGCATCCTCTTCCATCCACTTTACTCCAGGTGAGAGTGTTAACGATTGCATAATTACTTCGTGCAGGAGTCTATCAGTGCTCCTCCTACCACCAGATGGTTAATTCTGTTCCAAAACCTCCTGTTAGAGTCTGTTTCTCAAACCACCCCTGACATCATCTTTCACAGTCTGAGCTCTTTAGATGCAGACTCCAAGATGGAGATTAGCATTCAGGAGTTTTATTAGAGAGTGGTCTCACAGATAATACCAGTTGGAGAGTGAAAGAGTCAGTATTGGGCAGAGGGAGAAGTTGTAGTACTGGGAAGTCCCAATAAGGGCTTTGGCTGATTGCACAAGGAGCTTTGGAGCCAGGATGCTTCCGCATAATTGACTCTAACTGGGGCAAAGGTGTTTGTATCCCTTTATATCCCTGCATCAACCATTTGTTGGGTATAGACTTCTTTCCGAAAGGGAACATGGCCTTGAGTGAGGTAGCTCTTTAGCCAAGGTGAATCATGGGAGGGAAGATTCAGTTGTCAGCTGTTGCCTCTCAACACTCCCAGCAGGAAGGGAATAAATGCTTCTGTCCTGAAAGGAAGAGAGTGTTCCAGGTAACATAACAGTGTCCACTGTAATGCCAACTCATCACTTGGCCCTTGAATTAATTTATTTTTTCTGAATTGTTTAAATGAATAGGTGGTGGTGATTTTTATTTTGAAATATTACATTGCATCTAACATTTACATAGCTCTTATCATGTGTCAGACCTTGTGCAAATTATTTGTTATAGTTCCTTATTTAAGATCACAACAACCCTAGATGTTCGGCATTATTATTATGACACAATTTTAGAGACTTATTGAATAAGTATGAGCCAGGCATCATTCAATTTTATTATAAATGAGACATCTGAGTAAAGACTTAAAGGAGGTGAGAGGACTAGCAATGCAAATATTCCTAAAGAAGTGATACCTAAGCTGCAACTTGCAGGGTGATTGGGAGAAGACCAGACAACAAGTAAAAATCCACAGAATTCCACTTCAAGACCAGAAAGTGTTTGGTGGCTTCTTAGGTAGAGCAGGGTGAGTATGAGAACCATGAAGGATGAGAAGAGCAGGGGAGAGAGGGGATGGAGAAGATAAAGAGGGGTGAAGCCACAAGAGACTTACTTAAGGGACAGGCAATATCCTAAAGCTAATATGGATCATTGATCCATTTTATGTGAGAAAGAAATCGCATGTTCACATTCATGTTTCAGAAAGATGTCTGATTGTAAAGAATGGATTTTGGTGAGGAGGTTGGTTAAACAGGTGTGCAAGAGTAGAGGAACGAGAAACCAATATGGAGAATATTTCTTATTCAGGTAAAATTGATAGATGCCCAAAAGTGTGGTAGCAGTGACAATAGAAGTGAAAAGAGTTGGACATGATAATTACTAAAAAAAAATGGGAAATTCATAATTATTGGATGAGATGATAGGAAAGAATTAACAAAAGATTATGTTTAATCATATGACTTGAGCAACGAGGTGGCTAATAGTGCCATTTCCTGAAAACAATGTACATTTTGGAAAGTATGAGGACATGGTGACAATGTCACCTCAGTTATGTGAGTTTGAAGATTATTGACCTATTTAACAACTATTTATTAGTGTCAAGTACTTCCTGAGGTGATGGATATACTTGCCAGGGACACAGGGTCTCTCTCATGCAGCTCACTGTTTAATAATGGAGAGTAAATATGTGAATGCAGAAATAAAATATGTAATTATAAGTTACAATAAATTCAATGAAGAAAAATTAGAGTACCATGAGAGAGAGAATAATGGTTTTGGGGAGGAGGTAATTTAGATTGGTTAGTTATGGCAGAGCTTATGAAAACATTACATTGAAGTCAAGACCTGAATAATGCAGGGGAATTAGCCAATCTGAAGAGCAGTGCAGCTTGCTGTGATTCAAGACACAGAAGAAGCCACACGATGATCAAGAAGAGGGAGGAAAAGAGCTATGCTGAAGAGATAGATAGGGCTTAACTCATCTGGGGTCTTATAGACCTAGAGGCTCTGTTAAGGGATTTAAATTTTATCCTAAATAAATGGAAAACAACTGACACATTTTCCAGGGAGTGACATGATCCCATAGAGATTTTAAAATGATGTTGTGCCGTGTTGAGAATAAAAGTCTAGAACTATGAAAAGAGATATGGGAATTATTATGTACAGAAGTCATTGAATCCAGAGGAGTGAACGATTTTGGCAAAAACAGTGTGTCAAAGAAAGAGAAGAGAATCTAAAAGAGAACTGAAACACATGAGCAGGGCCGGTTCTGGCCACTGGATTTGCCACCAAGAAGGTCATTAGGGAATGCTGAAGTCATGAGTAAGAGGCCAGTTTTAAGTGGCTTGAGGAGTGACAAATGGAAACCACTAGATGGACAACTGTGGTATATTTGATCTTTATGTTCAAACTAACTGCAAAGTATGAATAAACACTCACGTGACTATGTAATTGTCTTATTTTGTTAACATTATTTTAAACTCTGGTAAGCAACAACTTTTAAAATATCCCACAATACCTAGCATAGTGCCAAACCTGACAGCTGCTCTATTTCTATATATAATATAAATCTACATCTATATCTATATCTACATATATAAGGTGATTAGATGACTAAAACACTGCAAGACAATTGCTCTGACCTCCCTTGGTTTTCAATAACCACACATCAAGAATGCCACATCTTTTCATAAGACTTAGATACTGTTCCTGGGTCAATTGATAACAAAAAAGACTATCTTGTAATTATATCTATATCTTGGATTAATACAATGATTTTCTTCTATGGAGGCCCTTCATACTTTTTGAAATATTATCTCATTTATCTCTCCAACATCCCTAGAGGACAGGAGTTAACCTATTGCTCCTTTTTCATGTGTGCGAAAAATAGCTGACAATGTATAAGAATGATTTGCTGTGATCTCCAACAGACTAAACATATTGATAATTCAAATTAGCAAGTCATCTTCAGTCGAGGCTGAAGGAATTTTCCACATGCTGAAATCAAGTTTATCTTTACTGTTATTTTCTACCCTTGTCTGGGGTTTAGCTATGCGTCCACATCTTTCCTAAAAGAACTTAGCCTTTGACCCTATCCCCACTCCCTTCCTCCCTCGCTTGTTTGCTCTCTATCTGCCTCTTGATATAAAAATCAGTAATAAGCAAAGCTTTGTCTCCCTGAGCAAACTAGTTGTGCATTAAATATCAGAGAGGTCAGAACTGTCATATTCTGGGGGCTGCATCTTAATTCAAATATTCTCTGCGAGCACAGGGATAATTCCATCAAGCATAAGACAACATATGACCAATACCTGAGACCTAGAGGAGAAAAAATTGTCAAGGTAATTAGAAATATGACAGGGTTTGTTTTTTATCCATAAGTTTTCCTGTGCACCTGCTTGTTTGTTACCAACCCAGCTTCTCAAGGTCCTCAGGTCCTGCTCTGTGGGAATAGCTGCCCTAAATGGCAATAACTACCACTCATTCACTGCATGGCCTTTTGTGTCTTATCTTTGAATTTTCCTCGCAGCATCCATATATTTACTATGGAAATACACAGATGTTGATGAATGCTGAAGTGGTGAGGTCAGAGACCATTTTTATGTGTCTCGAGGAGTGAAAAATGGAAACAACTAGACAGACAACTGTCTCAAGGTCTGTTGGAAAAAGAAAGAGGACAGGTGGCAGGAGGGGCCAGGAGCGTTCAGGAGGCCTTTTGGTTATTAGCTAGGAAATGACCAGAGACTGTTCAAATGTAGACAAAAAGAAAGCAGTTCTAGAAGAAGGGGGAAGATATGTTCTTGATATCTATTTCCCCTTGTTCACATGAAAAAGTAAATTTGAAATTTCAAAGAACTAACTTGAAGCAACTCAGTAACTAACTTATTGATATATTTATTGGCCATGCTGTTAGTTTCTAAATAATTTTTGCAGGTGGATCTGACCCAGAATTTTGTGGGGATTGTTTAAATTACAGAAAAGTCCGTACCTGTGTACATATTTTGGAAATGTTTCCCATTTGATACTGATATACACCCTTGGTTAAGAACAAAGGATAAGACCATGTGGTGTGCAGATCTGACGTCTTGCCTCTCACAAGTCCTTATTAAGCATGACAATCTTGGTATAAAAGGAAGAAAATAAAAATAATAAAAGTAAAATCCTTAATTAAGGAAAGTGGAAAATTTAAAAAAACATCACTTGGTCATTTGATATATTTGCAAATATTAAATTGCAGTTATTTTTCTCTGTAACAGCAAACTCCATGTTTATTGTTTATTCTCTGCAGTTCCTTCAGATATGAGTGTGGCTATTGGCTACTCTTTTGAGAGCTTTGATTTTTCAAAGAAGAAAGCATTTGGGAATATAAACAGTTCTTACTTATAAGGAGCTTTTACTAATGAAACTCATTTGCCTTGCAGTGAAAGATAATTAGAATCTTCCTCACTAATATTGTCATTTATATGTCTTTCTTAGCTTTCTCTTCTTGGCCTGGGTTGAAAAGGTTAGCAAACTACTTAAAAATTTTCTGCACAGGTCCCAGGAGATAAGTTCCTCCTACTTTGTGTGAGCTGTGCATGTGGGTATACACATAAACTATGTATATCCTATAATTAAATATATATGGTATTGTTTTTGTAACAAGTAAACATGAATGATAATATCATGAGCAAAGACTGTGCATTTTGAAGAAGAAAATAAAAGAATTAAAGTTTTTCTGTAAGACTTAGAGAAAAAATATTTCTAAGAGAAATGTGCTCTAAACTTCAAACTTAAAAGGAAATAACATTGTCCTAATTAAATTTATTCTTTAAGTTTTAAGAGAGAAAAATCCTATTTTTAAAATGACCACTGTGAATGTTATTTCTACATTTTCCAGGCATAAATAGATTCTAAGCTATGAGTCTTCAAATCCGAGGCAGATTATATAATGATTAAAGTTTATTGTTTTAGTTAATTGTAACAGACAATATGAGTTTAATTAGCACATTCCATCTTTCTAGTGTTGATTATCTTCGGCTATCTCAAAATATTCTCAAAATTAGATTATTTTTCTGTGTTGTTTGTTTTTGTGAGTTGGTAGAGATGATTTTACACAAACAACGGACTGCTTAAATTCCAAAATGTAGTGACTCATAACTCTTACTGCTTATTATATTTGATTATATCTTGTCTCCCAAATTCCCAGAAGTCAGACATTATATCTTGTACCTGATTTCTCTCTTTATATTCTGCTAAAAATAGACTTTGAAAAATTTGCTATTCATCTCTCAGTTATCACACCTAATGATCTTTGATTTTTTTAACCTCTTAGAGACACTGGACTTTTATTGCTGCCTCTTCTATTTTAGACATTATTTTACCTTTCTTAGTTCTATATTATCCTCTATTCTCTAAACCCTTCTCTGTCTTCTTAATTACTTCATTTTCTCTTTCAATACCCTAAATGCTGGTGTTCTTCAGGTTTTAGTTCTGAAACTTATCACACATCTAGGAAGGGTCTCTTCTGTGCATACCACCTTGCAGGTGTTGTGGAGAATACAAGATGAAACTGACTCAAGAAATTTATGATGCAGAAGGGCAAGAATTCATATTCAATGTCCAAAGTTGAATTTAAGCATCCTAGTTTTAGTTCAAGGTTCTCCCCAAATTCACTCTTTTTCTAGTTAAACTCACTTGTTTACTCTTCTGTAAAAATGGATTTGTTTTTACTGTTGGCTTTTTTATATGCCTAGGATGGATGCTCAGTCTTGTCTGTCTTTCCAAAGGCTGTGTCTGGAGCTTATTTGACCTTCCCAGGTGATCTCAGAAAACAGGTAGTCAGTAGGGGCAGGGTCTTGAATTAGGTCCAGGCATACCTGTGGGGCATGTGGTAATGGAATTGACCAAAATATAGGTACAGAAAAGGGACAGGGCTTGGGAATCAAGATGACTGGTCTACCACTGAGTCACTTTGTAGACTTCAGGACAAGTTTACTTATCCTCTCTGTGTTTATTTTCTTTATCTGAAATAATCTTTTATTCAGATAATTGTTTTGATAGTTACACAAAGTAATATATATCATTATTTTTTTCAATTTGAAGAGTCATATCGTTCTTCAATTCTGGAAAATTCTTAGCCAACTTCTCTCTATTCTTTATTTCTGGAATTTCTCTAAGATAGATGTTGAAGCCTTTTGATCTGTCTTATATTTCTGTAATCTTTGAAACTTTTCATATCTTTTCTTATATCTATGTGTGGTATTTTGATAGTTTCTTTCAATCTAACTTCTTATATCCTAACCCTTTTTAAAAATACATCTAGTCTATGTACAATCATCCATTGTCCTTTTTGCTTCAATACAGAAAGTTATCCTTTTTGATAACTTTGTAATCAAGTTCATTGATAATTATCTTAAGAATTGAGCTATGATCGTAAGAGTCTATTGTTTTAGCTTTTGAGTTTTAATCACAGAAAGAAAATTAAAATTGATAGAGATACCATAGAATAAGGAAATATGAAACATTCAATAAAAAGAGAGTAATAAATATTATGAGGTATGGTGAAAAGAGCATGGACTTAGGTTAGGATGCCCAGTGTGTAATTCTTACTATGCCACATGACTGTCAGCCTCCTAGATAACCCCCAGTGATCTCCACCTGCTGATATTCACATCCTTGTGTTGTATCCCCTCCCCCCTGACATTTGTCAGAAATGGTCTGTGTGATCAATAGAACACACCAAATATAATGGTACATCACTTCAAAGATTAGGTTATAAGGGACATTTTAGCTTCTTTATTTTTCTCCCTCCCTCAGTCCGTTCCTCCTCCCTCTCTCTCTTTCTCTGTCTCAGAGCATTTGCTTTGGGGGTAACCAGCTGAACCATGTGATAAGGCCTGGAGGCCACTGGCCAATAGATACTTGGTGACCTTGGAATCAGAGCCTCCAGACCAGTCAAACTGTATCCCTGACCAACGTAGTAACTGCAACCTCCTGAGACCCTGCACCAGAACTAAGCTGTTTCCAGATTTCTGACCCTCAAAAAATTTGTGAGATAATAAATATTTGTTACTTTAAGCATCAAAGCTTTTATTATGGAGCACTAGATAAATACAGCCGCTCCATTCTGTGCAGAGCTTTATTTGGAAAAGAGAAATATGACAAGGTAAAAAAAAATGACAATGGTAGGCAAATACATCTATGAAAAATTTCTCAGCATCATTAGGGAATGTCATTAGGGAATTGCGAATTTAGATAGCAGTGACATACCACTACACAACTGTTAGAATGGCCAGAATCCAAAACTCTGACGATAAGAAATATTGACAAGGAGTCGAAATCTTAGGTCCACAAAAAAATCTGCACACAGATTTTTATAGCAGATTTAGTGATAATTGCTAAAATGTGGCAGCAACCAAGATGTCCTACAATAGGTGAGTGATAAACAAATTATGGTAATTCTACAATGCAATGTTATTCAGTGCTAAAAAATGAGTATTAAGCCACAGAAAAACATTGAGGAAACTTAAATGCTTATTGCTAAATGAAAGAAGCCAATCTAATAGGGCTACCTACTATATATCAGTGGTCCCCAACCTTTTTGGCATCAGGGACCAATTTTATAGAAGACAGTTTTCCATGGACAGGGTCAGGGAGATGGTTTTGGGATGATTCAAATGCATTAAATTTATTGTGCACTTTATTTCTATTATTGCATTGTTATATATAATGAAATAATCATACAACTCACCATAATGCAGAATCTGACGCCACCACTGATCTGATAAGAGGCGGAGCTTAGGCAGTCATGCAAGGGATGAGGAGCAGCAGGGAATACAGATGAAGCTTTGCTCCCTTGCCCACTGCTCACATCCTGCTGTGCAGACTTGTTCCTAACAGGGATTGGGGACTGCAGTACAGCAACACTGTTTTCTTATATATGTTTCACCAATTTAAGATCATATCAGTGATGTACACAGTTACCTGGCTCCTTGTATTTATTCCATCATTGTCCTAAGAAATAAAGCCTTTTTTTAAAACTGGGAAATTATATTTTATTTTGGATTTTTCTATATTTATTATTTTTATTACTGCAATAGTTCAAGAATTTGGAGGATGATACAGCATTTCCTCAATGCAGCATTTTCTTAACTGCTTCCCTGGCAGGTTTGACAAAAAGTAATATTGTTTTCATGTTGATTTACATAGTGTTTTTGTTTACAGTGTTACTAATATAATTAATATCTCATCTTTTGATCTTTTTTCTCATTATTGCTTGAAGGAGAAAACTATTCCCTGAGGTTGGAATCTGCCATTCTCATTGGCATTTTTATATGTAGATATTTAAAATAACAAATGCCATTAAAGACTTTATTTTTTGTCATATACATGTGTTTTTTTTTAACTTTCTTCCTAGATTATATGTTCATATATTCGTTGCTCATTTTCTCTTGATTTCTAGTTCACTTGTAAGTGAGGAAATAACTAGATAAAAACATATAGACAGATGTTATCAGGGGATCAGTGTTATCTATTACTTTTTCAGTATTTTCCAGTTGAGTTAAAGGAGAGAAGGCTGAAGAGACAGCTCTGCTCACCTGTGGCACTTCAGCAAGTGAGCACAGCGCTGCAGATACAGTGACATGGGCCAGGTCTTTAGTGATTCCTATATCTCAACAGATCCATCCCACATCTGCATTGTGTTTTCAAACCTTTATATGCATAAGAATCACTTGGAGAGTTTGTTGAAACACAATTCCTGAGCCACATCCCCTGAGATTTTGACGTGGTAGGACCGAGTGGGGCCCATTTTATTTCCATTTCTCACAAGCTCACAGGTGATGATAACACTGCCAGTGAGAACCACCCTTGGAAAAATCAGTGATGTAGACGATGGCTAAAGAGAAGTGCAGAATCAAAACATGATATCTATATTAATTTCTTCTAGATTCTTTATCTTTTACATCAATACCAACAGAGTCCTCCTGCCTTCCAGTTTTAGCTCCTTGTCTCTGTCCTGGTTGCTAAAAAATAGCTTTATTTAATTTGAAAGACACATCTAGCTTTCAGCCAATTGAAAAACATATGGAATGAATACTTTGAGTTCAGGAAATGATCACTTTTACATTTCAGATTATCAGCTATATTCTCTTCCCTGTTGGTTCTCTTTTCAGACAGCACTCAATTACCCCAGGGGATAGCTTTTTAAAAAAATCACACTTTAAAAACATATACCTTGCAGCTTATATAACAAAATAATTTGTGCAATGGGAAAGACACACAGTTTATTAAAGATATCCCGATCTTTGGGACAAATGATTCAGCACTGGAGCCAGTATCAAGCCACAAAGGCTTAATTCAGCATCTAAAATTTTAAATGGATTCCTGTACTAGTAAAAGATGAAGCCAAATATCCACACTTCTCCCCTCTTCTTGTCATGAGAAAGTTAGGAAAAGTATCATAATCACTAACATTGTAGGAGTTCTCCCTGTCTGTCCTGAGTGTGAAGAAAATATTATTGGCATCTGCCTGTACATCATAGGTATGAGAGTGTCAGTATCCTCTGGACAAAGACCACAGGATACAGCTCTAGCTGTACAAGTTTAGCTGGCACCCCCTGCAGTGAGAAAGAACATGACCAAGGGAGAATCATGGCTGTCTCAGTAAGAGAGGGTCAGAAAGAACCTCTTAAGGAATTTGAGCTGGGTTGGGTGATTTGGGGAAGAGTCATGTGAGCCGAGGTTCATTCTGAACTGGGTGTTGTTAGAAAGGATGATTGGGAGATTCTATAAATCCTACCTATGAGAAGCGTAGATGAGAGAAAGGATGAAGCTGTAATTGATAAGTAACCGACGCTTATTTAGTGAGAGAGGGAGATATTTGGTAGTTACAGGTTGCACAGTGTCCCTAAGAGGATGTCCTATGAGATGATTTATATCCAATAAAAGACAACATGGCTTTGCTGAGAGAGTCGGATCAGCTCCTGGAGGTCAGAGGCTGCTTTTTTTCTTTCCCTGTTAAAAATTACAACAGTATTCAAGCTGGAACTACCCTTGCTACATGATCCTCTTTATATAAGCAGAATTGTAAATTCAGTGATAAGAAAATGATTCTTTGTTATCTTATTTTTAGGCAAGTAAATAATAATAAAATACTTATGGATTCTTATTTAGCTATATCAGTTACAGAGAAAGCACCTTGCCATGACACCATAAATAATTGTTAGTTCTTTTATTATAATAAGGGACCCCCTGGCCTTTATAAGTCTTTACTACTTGGGTACCTTTGAGATTATTTAGTACTTATTATTTTTATTTTATGACCAAGTTAAGTGATTCCTACCACAAACTAATAGGAATATAAATCTTGACTTTTTATGTGACCTTGTCACTAAAATGGCCCTGCTAACAAGTAACACATATTACCAAGCTCCTGAGCCCTCTGTGTGTGTGTGTTTATTAGCCTATACTTTCTTCCAGGAACTAGGAAAGTGTTGATATGAATTCAATCATCTCTTCTACTTACCTGGCACAAATCATTACTCACCTTTGAAAAGCAGAACTATACTTCAGAATGCTCAAGTATAATTTAGTATTCTCATATCATCTTAAAATAACAGCAACAAAGAAGGCAGGAAAAACTACCAGTCTCCCAATTTTCTAGATGATAAATCATTAATGCATCTTCTATTAGCAAATCAATACATTTTTCTTTATCCAAAACAAACAAAAATTTATCTGTAATTAATAGAAGTTTAACATAAGAGGTCGGTCCAGAAAGTATCCAGCCATTGTTAATATAAAGAGAATAGTTACATGGCTGGAAACTTTCCAGACAGACCTCATATACTATCCATGGATAAGTAATTTTTAAAACTACAAAATAAAATGCAGATAACATTAACATGGCATTGAACATAATTTGTTTCTTGGCTTTGATATCAGGGTGATGCTGGCTTCATAGAATGAGTAAGGAAGATTCCCTCCTTTTTGAGCTTTTGGAACAGTTTCAGTAGAATTGGTATCACTACCAGGACAACTACAAAACACTGATGAAAGAAATTGTAAGTGACACAAACAAATGGGAAAACATCCCATGCTCATGGATTAGAAGAACCAATATTGTGAAAATGACCATACTACCCAAAGCAATCTACAGATTCAGTGCAATATCTATTAAAATATCAACTTCATTTTTCACAGAATTAGAAAAAGCAATCCTAAAATATATATGGAAGCAAAAAAGAATCTGAATAGCCAAAGCAATCCTAAGCAAAAAGAACAAATCTGGAGGCATCACATTAACTGCCTTAAAATTACTTTATAAGGCAATAGTAACCAAAATAGCATGGTATTGATATAAAAATAGACATGTAGAGCGATGGAACAGAATAGAGAACCCAGAAATAAAGCCAAATACCCACAACCAACTTACCTTCCACAAAGTAGACAAAAGCATACACTGGGGAAAGGACACAAAATTCAATAAATGGTGCTGGGAAAATTGGATAGTCACATGCAGAAGAATGAAACTGGATTCTTATCTCTCACCATATACAAAAATCAACTAACGATGTATTGAAGACTTAAATGTAAGACCTGAAACCATAACAATCCTAGGAGAAAATCTAGGAAAAACTCTTCTGGACATGCATGTAGGCAAATAATTTATGACTGACACTTCAAAGGGAAATGTAACAAAAACAAAATTAAGTAAGTGGAACTTAATTAAACTAAAAAGCTTCTGCACAGCAAAAGAAACAATCATCAGAGTAAACAGACAACCTACAGAATAGGAAAATGTATTTGCAAACTATACACTTAGCAAACAAGTAATATCTAGAATCTACAATGGAGTCAAACAAATCAGTCAGAAAAAACAAACAATCCCATTAAAAAGCAGGCTAATGACATGAATAGACATTTTGCAAAAGAAGTTATTCAAATGACCAGGAAACATATGAAAAAATGCTTAATATCACTAATCATGAGAAAAATGCAAATTAAAACCGCTATAAGATACTACCTTACCCCGTTATTAAAAAGTCAAAGCACTATAGGTGCTGGTACAGATGTGAAAAGGGAACACTTACACACTGTGTGTGGGAGTGTAAATTAGTACAACCTCTCTGGAAATAGTATGAAGATTTCTCAAAGAACTAAAAGTAGATCTACCATTTGATGCAGCAATCCTACTCCTGAGACTATACACAAAGAGAAAAGTCATATATATACATATATATATACATATATATATATATATATATATAAAACACCTGCATTCATGTTTATCACAGCACAATTCACAATTGCCAGGATATGGAATCAACCTAAGTGCTCATCAACTGAGGAGTAGACAAAGAGAATGTGGTTTATATACACTATGGAATGCTACTCAGCCATAAAAATGAATGAAACAATGTATTTTGCAGCAACTTCGATGAAACTAGAGGCTATTATCTTAAGTGAAACAATACAGAAATGAAAAACCAAATACTGCCACTTCTTACTAATAATAAGTATGAGTTAAACAATGGATACACATGGTCATAAAGTGGTGTAAAGGACATTGGAAATTAAGAAGGGGAAAGTGAGGGATAAAAACTTACATATCAGGTACAACGTACACTATTCTGGTGAGGGGAATGCAAAAAACTCTGACTTTGGCATTATACAGTTCATCCATGTAATGGGAATATTTTTACCCCTAATATTTAGAAATAAAAATTATAAAATAAAAATTTGAAAACTGCAAAAAAAGGATTCTTGTCATAAACTAACTTCTTTTCATATTATTTACTGGATCTCTTGGATATCAAAGATGAAAGAATAATAACATAGAGAACATGGGACTGGGATTGGATGCACTGATACCTGGTCTTGTGTTTACAATGGAGCTTTTACCCCACCCCATAGGCTCTTACTATAAGGCAAAGAAAAAAGTTTATTTAGTTTTACATTTCTTAAAAGTCTTGGCTAGCACATAGTAGTTACTCATTAAATACTTTGATAATAAATGTTTATATATAATTATATTTATAAACTTTCTGAAAAAATGACAGTATCAAAAATAGAAGAGATACACACAGATATTTTCTAAAATTTGGGAAAGTATTCTTGGATCAGTCATTTTGATACTACGCAACTTCCCAGGACATGGTTTTCTTTTTAATTCATTTAGAGTCTAAGACCTTTCTGGATAGAGAGAAACTCCAAGTCTTTGGAAAACTAAGCTATTCACGCTAGTATTAGGTGGTTACAGTTTTCCATTGACTTGAGTGGCTGATTGTAATGTATGTAGTTCAGTTATAGCTTACTGTATTATCTGTTAATGTTCTTATCTGTGGAAGCATCTTCCTGTACAATATGTATGTATGCGGTGAATGTTATTATAAATAAAATACTTCAAATTGCATTTGAAATCAGATGGGATAATAACTAATAAATATCTGTGATAAAGCTCATTGAAAAATTGTGATGAGTCTATGTTATCAATTTAATGACAGTATCATCATTACTATTTTAAAGATTAAAATTCAAAGACTCTTCTGCATTTTGGAAGGAATTAGTGCCAAAAAGCACCAGGATTATCAAAATATGTATTGATCTATAGAAAAGACAGCCAGACCTGTCAGTTTCTGCTTTATCTAGGGCTATGTGGTGTTAATTATGCATAGAAAAGTGGTTACGGTACAGACCTCACATCCTGTGTCTGCTCAAGGACATGTAACTCTTGGGTTTTAGAATGAGAATACACAGGGCTAACTTTATGTCTGATAGAATGTTCACTTGTCAAAGTCATTTTCTGCATAATCTCTGATTTAGTATCGTATTACCTCTATGGGCTTAATTACTGGATTTTTCTTTGCATGGTATGGGAATAAAGATGAATAGTTTAAACAAGAAAAGCTGCAATCTTTGCTAGTTTTTCAAGTTCAAGTTTTCAAAAATCCTTGTGAGAAGTTGAATGTCCCCAGTGAATCTAGCTAGAAATTTTTATTCTAATTCTAACCCGCTACTACATATTACCTCTCATTCTTTATTTCTTTACCAGTCTAATACAAAGTCATTTCTCTTGAATTGAATACTTTGATTTTCAATGAAAGAAATATTTTAACTTCCTTTTTCTTGCCCTTAGAAATGGAAACTGAACTCTCCATCAGAGTTAATCTCTTTTACTCATTAATAATCCATATATCTTATTTCTTCCTTCTACAGAATCACTCTATATTTGGTTGAACTTAAGTGAGAATTAAAAACAGCCAGTTTCCAAAAAATTTATGTATTTTGTAGTAAATAAGTTCATTTTGGGGCAAGATATTCAGTGCAGTTCAACAAGTCTCCTGCCCAAACGTTATATTTTTATCATAGTAACCCCAAATAATCCACATCCTTATTTATTATTTGTCTTAAGTTCAGAGTGAACTCCTCTAAAACAAAAAGCTCTATTTTTTCCTCATATAAAACTGGATACCTATTTACTATCTCAGGCAAATGTATGATTGTTAATTGTCATTGCTAATCATTTTATCAAGAATTATGTCTCAGATTCCTCATCTGTAAGACGAATGGGTTGTATTGAATGATTTTTAAGCTTTCTTAGCAGATTTAAACTATTCTGCAATTATTCTATTCTCTGTACTTTGTGGTTGTTCAAGACCACTGTTAGGGCTATACCAGGTCTTTTTTTTTTTTTTTTTTAGGAAATTAAGGGGAGGAAAAAAAGCAAGGCTTAATGTATTTTTAAATTACCTTAGAAGTACTTATTAATAGAAGTGAAACTAGTGGAAAAACTTAAGAGACAATAAATAGTATGGGAGGGTGGGTGGCAGGGCTAAGGACAGGTGTACTGGATCTGCTGTATTAGATAGTACTATTCCTCCTTCCTATTTGTTTCAGCTCTGCCTGTTGCTATTATAAATCCTTCCTAAGGAAAACACAATCATCGTCAGGGATGATCCTGCTGTGTTAAGCTGTGAATTTTTGAAATGTTGATGACCCTCTTGTCAGAAGACATCAACCTCCCTGTCTAGCTTTGTCTTCCGCATCTCCATACACTCACTCAGTGTTTCCGCAGGACCAGGCAATGTCCTGTTCTAATTCCAAACCGCACACATCTCAGTTTAGCTCATGGTGTTCCCTTCATCTGAAATCTGCACTCACTCTGTCTCAGCCTTTTAGATTTCCAGCCATCACTCAAGGCCTGGCTAAAAGTCCTTCTCTTTCATGAAGCCCAGATTGATGTGGCTCCTCTCTCAAGGCCATTACATGCAGCTTTATATCATAGTTATCTATGATCTGTTTTTAATTCCTCTTAAAATTATTTTTATGTCAGAGGGACTAAAATAGTGAATGTTACTCATTTTTGTTTCCTGTCTCTTCCCTTGCCTAAGCTCCCAGTTCGAAGCATATAACAGGTAGAGAATATATGTCTCCCCCAAAGTCATACCTCTCCTTTGCAATGACTTCTGCATTTTATAGGTATGACAGAGATCACCATAGGGCAGATAGCTTCTGATTGACAGTGATGGAGTCAATGTCTTACATGTCAATATTTTCTAGAATTAACCACATTTTTCTAGATAGAGCATATGTTTTATTCATTATCTTACAGATATGTTCATATAGACAATGGATTTTATTATAAATCTTTCTTTAAAAATTTTATATGTCGGCTTACAATGTATTATTTAAAATTTTGCTACTTATAGATGTGACTGAAAATTTTTGATATTAGATCTCATGTAGAGTGATAATTTTTATAGAAAAGATTTCCAAAAGTGGATATAGTAGATCTTAGATTTGTTCCTAGTTTGTCATATAATAAAATAATTTTTTATAATTTATTTCTTTGACAAATAAAAATTGTATATGTCTATGGTCTACAACATGCTGTTTTGCTATATGTACGTATTGTGAAATGGCTAAATCAAGCTAATTAACATATGCATTACCTCACATACTTACCTTTTTTGTTGTGATGGTGGTGATAGCAATTAAAATCTACTCTGAGCAGCTTTCAAGTATATTTTATGTGAAATCTAAAAAAAATCCCACTATGTGAATGTGTGTTCTTATTTTAAACCCTATGTATATATAGTCCAATCTGATGTTGATTTCTCACTAAGAATTGGGAAATTCTTTAGCCAAGTATGAAAAGAACATTCTGCAATTCTTTGTTTATGCCTCCTATTCTTTCTCTCATACTTAAAAAATCTTCAAACTCATAGAAGTGTAGAGTAGAACAGTGACTACCAGGGACTGGGAGGGTTGTGTGTGTCGGTGGGGTTTTGGGGAAATGTTTTTCAAAGAATATATTAATAACATTTTATTAGGGAGAATAAATTCAAGAGATTCGTTGTATAACACATTAACTACAGTTAATAACAATGTATTCTATACTCGAAAATTGCTTAGAGTAGATTTTAAGTGTTCTCAACACAAGAAAATAATTCTTTGTGCCAATGCTTTTTTCTAACCAGAATATAATAGCAGGCTTCAGCCACTCATTTATTTTAATTTCAGATTTTTCAAATAAATGGAAAATCTTTAAGCAAATTAATATTTCTTGAAAGACGATTGCATATAAATTCAAATTCTTTTAATTATAAAAGTCACTGTCTCCTCATCACGTGAAACCTTTGATCCTAAAAAAATATGGTAATGTTCTAAGTAAGTGGAAAACACTTTTTTCTTTAGGACAGAAAGTGCATAGAAAAAAAATGTAATGCATGTGGGGATGTAAAATCATCTGCTAGTGGAGCATGCCAAGATACCAGATGCTGCCATTGGAAGAGTTGCTTTCAGTGACTTGGCATGTGGACATGCTTGATTTGATGAGGTGACACATTTGATCATATTGCATTTAGGCATTTTTTGGCTGTGTATCCAAGGATGAGCACAATCTGGCATAGGAAGGGATATGTGATCACCACTCCCAGTGAATCCAGAATTGGTGTAGAGCAATGGAAGGCACCAAATGTCATATTATAATTGTGCATATGATACCCCAAATAATGGAATTATAAAGCTTATAAATATTACTTCCATTTATTTACATCTTTTCTATCTGCATAAGTGCACTTTTGGCCTAAATATCCCTATAACTATATGTACACATGTATTAAATGACAGAAAATACAAACATTCAAAGCACTAATGGGGTTAAGTATAATAAATTTTTAAAAAACTTATGAAATTGAATATCTGGTAACATTTTTTATAAGGAGCTCTTGAGGTGAAGGAGGCATGCGAAGGTATTTCTTTGAACACATTTGGCAGTATATGGTTAAGTTGATAGTCAAAATCTTGTACTTTCTCATGGGAATATATGTTTCATAAAATTATATAATTTGTTGAAAAGTTTTTGGTTTCTCATGTTATATAACTAATTCATCTCACATATTTTAATATTTCCTTCCAGTTGTAGAAATGTTTATAAATTTTAGATAATTCAAATAAGTATGCTAGTCATGTGTGCACATTCAGTCAACTTAACAGCTACTTCATACTATGCAATGCTTAGCACAAGACACACCGTCAGGTAGAACAGATGTTCTTATTGCTTATTGCACATAAGAATCACCTGCAGAGTTTTAACACCACTTATGTTTTAGCACCAGACCAAAGCAATTAAGTCAAAATATCTGCAGATGTGGGCTGGGCCCTGCATTGTTTTGAATTCCCCTGCTTATCCTAATGCGCAGCCTGTGTTACCTAGATATAGAGAAGGTGTAATTTATTCATCTAAGCATTTTTTTAATAATAAAGAGAAGTTAGAAATAGCTTAACTGTCTAATAAAATAGATGTTGGTGAAATAAAATATAAACACATGAAGGGATATTATGCAGGTATTCATATTCTTAAGACATGTCTATAGCCTTAGGTTACTGTTCTCTATTTTTTTTCTTGCAGCTACTGTAACAAATTACCATAACCTTGGTGGTTTAAAATAACAGAGATGTATTTTCCCTCAATTCTGGAGGCCAGAACTCTGAAATAATGTGTGAGCAGAACTATCTTCCTTCTGGAGACTCTTTGGGAGAACTTAGGGAAAAGTCAATTCTTTGCCTCTTCTAGTATCTGAAATTTTTGTTTTATTTTTTGTCTACATTCTATCCTTTTAGAAAACATTTTAACTAATTCATGGGACATATGTATGCAACATATACATGAATATGTAGCACAGTTGTTTCTGCAATTAACAAAAACTGACACTTCTTATTGAAATGTTTATGTAGTGCCTACTGAATGCATAAATTTATATGACATTTTGGGTGGATGCCACATAAAAACAGTCTTGTCTTTCTGAATGCTAGCAGTATATCTAGTGAGAGAATAAACACATAAGATAATGTAAGATAAAACAATGAGAAACTATTAGCGAAAAATGCAGTATACCCAGATAATCTTGTGAGTTCTACTAAACTTCCAGAGAACAGATATGCTATTTCTATGTTCTTTAAATTGTTTTGGAGACCAGAAAATGGATGAGAAAGATCTTTCTTTAAGTATAGATTTTCAAAACTGGACATGTTTGGCACAAACAGCCCAATCACACACACATAAAGAACAAAATAGCATGTATAAATCAATTTCATATATTAATGTGGCTCTAAAGTATTAGCAAATTGAATAATCCAATTGCTTTAAAAGAATACTATAACATGGATAAAAACTGTTGTCTCATTAATTCTAGAATGCTTTACATTCGGCAACTTAAACAATAATTTATGACCTTTAGACATTAAGGAGCAAATATTTTGATAGATTCTGGATAATCACTTGATAAAATTCAATAATTCAAGTTTTAATAATAATAAGAATAGAAAGAACTTCTACAGAAAACAACTTACATAGGCAAAAAGAAAAAAATCCCTATTAAAGTTATACATGTGATAAGAATGTTCACCGAACCAAAAATCACTCATTATCCTAGCCAATGCAATCCAGGGAAGAAAGGAGAACAAGAACATCAAAACCAAGATTGAGAATCATAAGGGATAGGAATCCAATGAATGACATTCTCAGTGTGACAGCACTGAAGCAAGTATAGAAAATATTCAGTCCCAGAAAGTGTAAAACATTCACCCTTTTATGAGGCTTTATTTGAAATCCCAAAAAGAATTCTTTACTCCTTCCTTGGGGAGACAATAGACTTGGTATGCACCTTGACTATAGATTTGCCCTAATATAGTGTAGTCACTAGTGTTAACACTACATTTATTTTCAACTCTTTCAAGTATTCAAGTATTACAAAAATTAAGAAAATAGGCTTTTAAGTCCATTTATCTATTACTCAGCTTCCCAGCTTTAATTTCATCATAATTCTGCCAGTCTAGTTTCATCTAAAGTCCCTACTTTTATTTTTGAACAGAATATTTTAAAGCAAATTCCTAACATCACATAATTTCACCAATAAATACTCGAGTATGTATCTAACTTATAGGAATTAAAAAAAATATGGTCATTATACTACCCAACAAAATACATATTAATTATCAATATCATATAATACATCTGTTTTCAATGTTTCTTCATTCCTCAGAATGTTTTCCACCATCAGTTTATTGAAATAAGTGATAATGTATTTGGGGGCTTCTACAAAATGTAATCTTACAAGTAGCTTCCGGGCAACACTGTCTAGAAAGTCACTTCCTAGGACGCTGGTTTGAGGCCAGCCTGTGCAAGATCAGCTGCTTGTGGGCAGTGAGTGGTGGTGTGGCCACATTGACCACAGAATGGCCAGGAGTTTCCCAGACAAATTCCAGACAGGAGGAGGCTGCACAGAAATGCCCAGGCTGCTCAGCTGGGAGAAGACAAAGTCCAAGGCAAGATACTGGCCCTAGCACGTGGCTTCTGTGACATAAATGATCTTGGTGGTGCCAATTCTTAAACAGTCTCCATGGTTATTTTATAAGTTCCATGTTTATTGAGCATGTTATAGGTATGAGACATTTGGGCTGGGACAGAAGCCTGACCCAACTGGCAGCTGTTAATACTGAAATTCAGAAGTCACTGGCTCTTCCTTCACTTGCCAATGGAATCAGCAATGAGTGTGTGGTTCATCTCTGGTTTCTGTATCTCCCTCTCTACCTCCCTTTGTGAATAAACACAGCCCCAAACACTTCTGCATAATTAAATATTATGAAGAGGATACTTAGCTACCTACCATGTTTCCCCAAAAATAAGACCTACCCAGAAAATAAGCCCTAGCAGGATTTCCAAGCATTTGCGTAATATAAGCCCTACCCCAAAAATAAGACCTAGTGATGGGCGTGGCTACGCAGAGTGTCTGCACAACCCATGCATTTCCTCACGGAGCGGTTAAGAAGACAAGCAGCCCTTCTCATCTGCCTCACTGTGATAGCTACTATCCCAGAGGTGACCGGAAAGGTGCAGGCAGCCCCACCAACAAGGTTGGCTCCGCCTGTCAGGTCCCAGCCATCCTGTGCGTGCTGCAAGCTGAGGCTTTGAGGGGAAAATCTCCTTAGTGAAGTGGGAAGCTCCGCTTTAGGAATTCTGTGTCACCGGGGGGAAGAAGGAAAGCTGTGGCTGCCATTTTACTATGATGATGTTCCAGAAGAAGATGACTTAACTATATTTGAATAAATGTAGATTGTTGTACTGTACTTAAAAAACAAAAACAAAACAAAAAAAACCCCACATCCCCTGAAAATAAGCCGTAGAGTGTCTTCTTGAGGAAAAATAAATATAAGATGCTGTCTTATTTTGGGGGAAACACGGTACATCTCAAGGAAGTAATAAGGGGACAAATTTGGACAATAGCACAGATGGGGACGAGAGGCTGTATGTTTGGTGTAGGAGCCTGTTATCTATGCACCTTCAAGGGAAGAAGGTTGTGGCCAGAAGGAACAATGGATAAAGTGAGAAGGGGAGGG
The DNA here is from genome assembly GCA_008750895.1 of Mirza zaza. Taxonomy (NCBI): domain Eukaryota; kingdom Metazoa; phylum Chordata; class Mammalia; order Primates; family Cheirogaleidae; genus Mirza; species Mirza zaza. Next base: position 75,010 of record VSMD01105886.1, read on the forward strand.
GCTAGAACATATATTTGCTTTTATATGCCTGCATCTTCAGATACAGATACCTCCTTGTGCATAGGCCCGTCATTGAAGCCTACAAGAATGCCTGATATGGAGCAGCTACTCAGCAATATTTGGTAAATTGAATTAAATTGAACTGATCAATGCAACTCAAATGATAAGTTAAAGCTGACAGCATTGAAGAAAAATAAGATATGGGATACAGGGCAAGATTTTGTTGAGTTGTTCAGAGGATGCATTGGGGAAATCAGCAGAAATGATGTTGATAACATGGTAGCCCGGAATTTAGTGAAAGATCTTGAACACTATACAACTGTTTGGATTTAATAGGATTTGTCCTGGTGCCAGGGTAGAAAATTTGCCTATATCTTGTGAAACCATTTTACTGCATAACTGATGGATTCTACAAAAGATATGTGATAAGGCAACAGTAGAGAGTTGCAGGGTTTCTCCTCTGTCATAGGCTAGCTGATAGGGATGGGCAAGCCACCAGCATTTTAAAGGAGCAATGCTTTCAACAAGGATAATCTTTGCATTATAATCACTGTGTTCTCCTGGGCCTTCTATTAGCTTTTTCTCTTCAATTATTTACTGAATATGTAAATACTTGTCAAAATATGGACATGCGTTTCTAAAGTTTTTCTAAGCCAAATTCTCTAGTCTCTCATTATCTCAGGAACTTGTTCATAGAATTTGAACACCAAATGTGGATATGTGAAAATTTTTGCTCTCCTTGAGGCATTGTGTGTGTTTTGTGAATGTGTCATAAGTCTGAAGTGCAATATTTCATGTCTTCTATAGAAAACTATTCAGCATGCTCTATAAGAAGATAGGAATGCGGTTTTTCAACAGAAATTTATAAGATATTTTATTTGTAAATGATAACTATGATAAATTTATTATAGTTTTGAGAGACAGCACTATTTACATAGACTTAAAATTTTAAATTTTAAGATATACATTGTAGTCATATTTTTGCATTAAATATGATACTGAGATGGTAGAGATATCAGTATTCAACACTTTTAATGATACAGAGAAAAAGTTGGTTCATATTAAAAGGGGGGATAAAGCAGAGTATTCAAGATATAGAATACCTGTAGGAGGTATAGCAAGGAGTTTTGTGGAGAAAAATAGTTGAGAATGAAAATAAAAGATACTGTGCTAAGCTATATAATTTGGAGTTTTTCAAACTTCCTTAAGGACTTGGTTAAGAGATTTAAAAATTAAAAATATAAGGTTATTACATATGAAATGTCTGATTTCCTTAAGTATTAAGTTTGACAGTTGATATCTCTGACATTTCACTTTGACACTTGTTTTATTTTTATTGTAAAGGTACATCCTCATTCTTTCAAATTCACAGCATGGCTTGTGATTATCTTTCAAATCTTTTTTTAAGAGAAATTTTTGTGAAATCATGGATAAGTAAAAAATTCGTATTGTTTTCAAATATGAGTTCCATTATGGAAACTAATGTTGCACAGACAGTTTAAAATATCAAGAAAGTATTTGTTGTAATAACATTCATCGGGTGTTGGGTGGATGGGAGGGGAAAGGAGAAGATGGGTATATTCACACCAATGGGTGCAGTGCACACCCTCTGGGAGATGGACATGTTTGAAACTCTGACTTGTGTGGGGCAAAGGCAATATAAGTAACCTAAATGTCTGTACCCCCATAATATACTGAAATAAAAAATTAAAAATAAAACATAAGCAAAGTGTTTGGGAAGGATTTGACTAATGAACACATAGTACGTTAATGGTTCGAGAAGTTCCATGCTGGTGATTTTAATCTTGAAAATGAGTCACATGGGTGACCTGAGACCAAAATTGATAATGATGAGCTGAAAGCTGTAGTGAAAGCAAATTCATCTCAACTGACTCATGAATTAGCAGCAAGGTTCAATGTTACTATTCCAATGATATTGGATCATTTGAAACAAATGGGCAAGGTAAAGAAGCTGGATAGATGGGTTCTGCATGAATTAAAAGAGTGTCAGAAGAGAAATCATCTTGAAGCTTGGCTTTCTTTGCTCTCACGACATAAAGGCGAATCATTTCTATTGTTACATGTGATGAAAAATTGATTCTCTTTGTCAATCACAAGGGTTCTGCACAAGGGTTGGATAAAGATGAAATACCAAAACACAGTCCAAAACTGAATATGTATCAGCAAAAGCTCATGGTGTCTGTTTGGTGGTCCAGCACTGGTATTATCCACTACAGCTTCATGAAACCTGGTTGATTGATTACAGCAGATGTCCACTGCAACCAATTGGCTGAAATGATGAGGATGCTTGTGATTAAGCAGCTGAGGTTAGTCACCAGAGATAGGCCAATCCTCTTGCAAGACAATGCTTGACCACATGTTGCACAAACAATGCTGCTCAAACTACAGAGGCTGGGCTTGGAATCTCTTTGTCACCCACTGTATTCACCAGAGCTTGGACCAACTGACTGCCACTTCTTCCAGGCTTTGGACCACTTCTTGCAAGGAAAAATGTTCAATTCTCAATAAGCTGTGGAAAACTCCTGTCATATTTTTATCACCACTCGCTCTCCAGGCTTCCTCACTGCTGGCAGAAACAAGCTACCATTAAGATGGTAAAACTGTGTTGATAGATTAGGCGCATACTTTGATTAATTGTACTGTTTCTTGTTTGAGATATAATGAAATAGAACTCTAATTTGAAATTGGATGTTTCATATTTAATGACCTAAAAGTGTTTTACATATCCAAGCTGCCTTTCCTGTTCTACTTGGTGGACTTAGCTACTTGGGAGCAAGCCCCACGACTAGGGCTCCCCCTTTTGTGAGTAGGGGGCTCTTGGACTGTTGACAAGGGTAGAAGCCTACTGCCTCAGGCGGCCTTCTTGGCCTTGCTGCCACCAAGAAGACATGAACATCTTAAAATGGTGTTAGATAAACAAGAAAGTAAACAATGTATTGCAAGAACTTATTTGTCCCAGTTTGGTTGCTATTTATTTCTTATTTATTTATTTATTTGATTGTTGTTGCATTTTGGTCATATAGAATTTTCATGTGTGGCCAAAAATTTTTATGATGTCTTTTCTTTAGGATGCCTTTTCTTGGTTATTTCCCTATTCTATGATCATTTAAATATTAGCCTATAGTTATCTCTAATACCTTTATGGTTTTTTTCTTACTCTTTGAAATCTTCAATAAATCTGAAAATTATTTTTATAAGGCTGTACTAGAAATGGCAATTTTCTTTTTCCTGATGTATATCAAGCTGTCAATAGCATTTTAAATACTTCTCTTTGTTCACAAATTTGAGATGCCATATTTATCATAATTTCACATACACATATATACTTTTTCTGTTTTTGTTCTCTAGTCAGTTCCTTTGAGTTTTTTTTTTTCCATTTGTATTTTCTTTGTGCACTAGAATCAAAAAGAATCACTGCTTCAATATTTTAGTTGTGGAATCAAAGGAAAAAAACATTCTTTTGCAATACAACTGCTGTTTCAACACAGCCTATCATGCTCTGTCTTACATACTGGGGTCTCAAATAAAACCAGACCTTTATCACAGTATGCAGTGGCCTAAGGCTGGGGTTCTCAAATACCAGTGAAGCCTAAGAATCATTTTGGGTACATGCAAAAGGTGCGGATTCTCAACTGAGTTGCCAGGAATTTTTATCCAATTAGTTTCCTGGGGCAATGGGGCCCCAGGACCTGCACTTTTAACAAGTGTCCGAGTGGTTTTTCAGGGAGCCAAGCCTTAAGAAACAATTTTTTGAGCTAAAGTGTGGCTGTTTTTATAAATTAAAAAAATCTAGTATGAAAAGGCAATATTTGACTTTATTCTTGAAACTGCTTGATTTTATATCTGAGATGATTTCATCTGTTCAGAATACTTTGTTTTGATACAGAGCATGTAGCTAATTGTCATTCTAAACATAAAATTATCTCCAAGTTTGAATACAAGCTCTCTTGCATCTTTACCAACAATGCTAAGGCCAGGCTTACCCATTTAGGTACATAGCTTAAGAAGTGATCAAAGAAGGCTAAAATACATAACATAGCATCTTCTAATAGTTATCTGTGAATACTTGTAAGAAAAATCCATATGATCCATCCTACGGGATGAATTTTAGAGCATCTGGGTAGAAGTTCAAAAAATGCTGGGTTTGTTTTCTATTTTATTCCAGTTGAAAAGTTGGCTCAAAGTCAGGAAGTGGTGTCCACAAAAATTTTAAGTTTTTAGAAATATAATAAAGGGACAAAATATTGAATGTAAAATCTACAAGTAAGCTGTAATTATGACCATCTGGGAGGGTACAGGTGATGAAGAATTCCTTTTCAAAAAGAAGGAATTGAAATCCAAAGAAAGAAAACAGAAATTTATAATGACAGTGAGAGAGTGAGCAGAGATAGAGGGATGGGGGAGAGACAGAGACAGAGAAAGAGAAGGAGAGAGAAAAGATTTAAGAGAGCTCACAGCAAATAAGAGATCACACTTGGAGCAGGGTAGCTAGAGAATATGTTCATCATTAAATGAAGGGCAGCAATGAAAACTGTAACATATACTATTGTCAAAGAGAAATTGTATCAGGCTGAGTTAAATAGGCAAGGATGATGACTTTATTCAAAGACTATTGCAATAGGGGAGAGAGATTGAACTCAATTTCCTTGCAACAAAAGACAGGAAAGTTTTTAAGTGGTGGATGAACTAGTGGAAAGGTAGTGGACAACCTCTGGAGAGAGGTTGATCAATGTGATTAGGTCATCTGTGTTTGCCAATTGATACTTATTATTAAGGTTTGACTTTTACACAGAGGCTGGGAGATAGGCACACTCTTCTTTATGGTTGCATTTTAAAGGGATGGCTCTCAGGTTCTTGTAAAGACATTCCTGGGTTGTAAAACTATCAAGAGGCTGGGAGTTAGATTTATATCTCAAAGGAGCAGAGAAAAGATTTACAATGGAAAGTTTTCTAAAGTAAATGCTCTAAGAAAAGGAAAGTCAGTGGTCTGTAGTCAGGAAGAAACCTCTCTAAAGTTTAGTCAAACAGAGGGGAATACTAAAGCCTTCTTGGTCACTATCCCTTTGATTAGTTCTATCAGCCTGGGCTGCATAGCCTGGTAGTTAGTGGTGAAAACAGAGAGAAGACATGAATGTCAGCAGAGACTAAATATCTACTAAAGCTAAAGCAAATCCCAGCATTGGTGTCCAGGAATGTTGATAGCAAGGAAGCCTTTTACATAAAGTTACAGAGATGAGGAAAGGGAATCTGCTGTGTCTTTGAAGATGAACATTTGAGTTAAAGAAAAAGAAGCCACCAAGATTGTTAACAGTTAAGTTACATAGACAATCAACATATTTTAAAAGGCAAAGAACCTTATCAAAATCCAAAATTTGCAACTGACAAATTTTGCTGCTGACATTCTCTGACTCTCCAAGAAGATAATCTCCATTTATTCATTCATCTATTTTTTTCATTACTCTAGGGATTTATTTTTAATGATTTTGAACTAAAATAAAATCTCAAGCCCCCCAGTTGACTGAATGGACACCCCCTCTTGGCAAAGGGGATCCCAGAAATACCCTAAAGCTGAGTTGCTGGCCATGAGAAGGGAGGTCAGATATGCCTCACCATGCCTCCCTCCTTTCTAGGAGATATCCTTCCTGACTCTTTTACAGGATGAGGGCTGTGCAAGACAAAGCTTAAACCACACTTACAGGTCATCAATTTATTTAACAGATCATGTGAGTCTGGGTGTATGTCTGGTGGCTTGTGTCTGATTAACAGATTTTCTTAAAGCATTCCAAGTCTTTAGACAAAGCTTCATTTCTCTAGTCAATTACAAATCAAAGAATCTTTAAACCCACCTGTAACCTGTAATGCTCCACATTGAGATGTCCCTTTCTCAAGCCAAACTAATGTATACCTTCCATGTATTGATTTATGACTTTATGTGTAATTCCTGTCTCCCTGAAATGTATAAAACCAAACTGTAACCCAACTGTGGTGAGACCACTTGCTCAAGGCTTCTTGGGTGTGGCTCTCTGGGCAATGGACATGCATATTTGGCTCAGAATAAACTTCTTTAAATTATTTTATAGAGTTTGGATTATTTTCTGTTGACGTGATCATACATCAGATATTATATTTAAATTAATTAACTAATGAAGGAAGCCATAATATATTATGATCAGTTCAAATAAAAATTCATATAATTTACTTATATATTGGCAAAAAAAAAGGTGAAAATACGTTTAGAAGTAGATACGACCCTGCTGAATATTCACAGGGACATAATGAAGAACATTCCATAGGACAACATTCAACATTTATTTGCAATATATGGACAAGTTTTCATTATTAAAAGTTTTCCACAAATAACAGGGTTTTAAAATAGCTCAAAAGCAATAAAAGAGTGGGTCCACATAGAGTCTAGAATATAGATGTGCTAGACAAATTGAAAAACCCTATAGAGGAGGGGGGATGATAATCCAAAACTTAAATTGGTATAGTTATTATAAATAACAAGTAAGAGAAGTAGAAAACAAAGTAGGTACATAGTTCTCCTTATTAATAAAGGTTGTAATTTTCTTCATGATACCAATAAAAAAAAGGCTTGGTACGGATATTACTTATTTTGCCCCTTGCCACATACCTTGAGCTTCTTTGCAAATAGAGTGAAACCTTCTTTTGCTGTCTCACCTATCATTTTTTGGTGTCAGGTTCTGGTGCACACTCTGTGTATTTGAGCTTTCACCGTGTAGTCCATGCCCTTCTCCCTCCCCAAACTTATCTCCTCATATCTTCCTTGTAATACTACATTGTCTTGAAAAATTCTATTTTTAATTTCTTATACAGACCTTGAAATATTCTTATTGCTCAATTATCTATGCATTTTAAATAAGTATTTTGATAAGCAAGTATAGGATTGGCAATTGCCTCAAATTCAAATCAGAAAAATAATTTTTTTTTCCTATAGAGTATGTTTCATTGGAATGGGAAAAAAGTTCCTTAATTCAGTGTAGGTGAAGTATTTAAAATAACTGTTATATTTATATTTAAAAAAAAATATTCAGTGCTGTTGAAAGAATAATTACTGTTCAACATTTTTACATACACTTGACAATAAACAACTATTTTTATTAACACTAACCTTGATATCTCTGTCAGTGATTTAGCAAAAGATTCAATGCTTGATTATGGAATAAGGGAAGCATATCTTAGTTATTTTTCAGGGTTACTTAACAAATAACACACAAACTGTGAGAGTATTTATATCGAAATAAGTACGATGACACTTGATAAATGTATTTTTCTAAAACTTTCTCCATTGCTTTACTTGCTTCTATTTTCTTTTATCTTTATTTTTTTTTTATACTTAAAATCATGTTTAAAATAATAATGATAATACATGTTTACTCCAGCAACATAAGAAGTGAAGAGAAATATCTGTTTTATTTTTATCTAGGCATGCTTGGAAATACAAATACCTTATTGCTATGACTTTAATGTGTCCCCTCCAAAATGTGTGCATTGGAAACTTAATTTTCAATGCAACAGTGTTGGGAGGTGGGGCCTTTGGGAGGTGTCGAGATCATGAGGGTTCCGACATTATGAGTGCATTGACGCCTCTGTGAAAAGGGCTTTTGGGAGTAGGTTTGCCCTTTCTACTGCTCTTCTGTCATGTGAGGACTCAGAATTCATCTCTTTCCTGATCTTCTACCTTCTGCCCTGAAAGGATGCAGTAAGAAGGCCCACACCATATACATGGGCACCTTAATCTTGGATGTCCAGCCTCCAGAACTATGAGAGGATAAATAAAAATATCTGTTCTTTATGCAATACCCAGTCTCAGGTATTCTGTTAGAGCAGCACAAAATGAACTAAGACACTTAATAATAATGATAAATAGGAGTTAATTTTTCTCATACCCCCAGGAGCTTTCACATAAGCAGTGGCCAGCCTCGATCATATCTCTATTGCAGAGGCAATTATTTTGGCATGTTTCTTATGGTTAAGATATGATGGCTGAATTTCCAAGAATCATGTTTGAGTTTAAGGCATAAAAAGAGGAGGAAAAGCAGAGCCAGCTGTCTCCATCTCTTTCATGCTGAGGCCAAACGATTTCTCAGAATTCCCCTAGCAGACTTTCCCTTAGCCTCATTGGCAGGAACTTGATTACATGGACTTATCTAACTGCGGGCCAGGCTTAGTAAATCAACATCTGGCTTTCCAGCCAGTAGAGTGGCAGGAAGGGATGCAGGGTGGTGGGGAATGGTTTTGGGAGGCCTTCTCTTCTTTCTGTGAGTCCTACTTTCCTGATGTTAACCCTTTGGTGTGTAGCCCTTTGTATGTGTGTGTGTATATACACTTGTATGTATGCACTTCTATGCACATGTTACATTTTATTAATAGAAAAAATAGAGTAATATCTGACATTTTACTCTGTCACTTTTTTCCCTACATATTGCATTTTCTCTATGTAATACAAAGATCTTCATGTGTATATGATATATATTAGATTAACAAATATAATATAGTTTGTGTTGTATAATATATAAAAGGATATATGTAAAGGATTTCCAAGTCTGTCTCTTGGAACATATATACATACACACTACATATATATGTATGTATATATAAAATATTATGTACATGTTTGTGCACATATATAAGGAACAGCAGATATTTGTTTTTATATATGTGTTTTATGTGTGTGTATACATATATGTGTGTGTATCTATACATACCTTAGTAGATTCATTGTGATGTGCTGTTTTTTTCTGTTCTCCATTTCTTTTTTTTATTTCAAAATATTAATTAAGGGGTCCAAGTGTTTTTGTTACATGAATATCTTGTATAATGCCTGAGGTCAGGGCTTATGGTGTTTCCATCACTAGAATAACATTGTACCCCATAGGTAAGTGTTTATCTCATACCCCCTTCCCACCATCCCCACTTCTTGGTTTCTTATGTCCTTTATATTGTTTATGCCCATGCAAACACATCTATTAACTTCCACTTATTAATGAGAATGAGAACATATGGTGTTCAGTTTTCCATTCCTGAGATAATTCACTTAGGATAGTGGTCTTCAGTTCACTCCATGTTTCTGCAGATGACATTATTTCATTCTTTTTTATGGCTGAGTAGTATCCCATGATAATTTTTATAGGTGTGTGTATGTATATATATGCTACATTTTCTTTATCCACTTATCAGTTGATTCTATATCTTTGCTATTGTGAATTGTGCTGCAATAAACATTCGAGTATAGGTGTCTTTTTTATAACATGACTTCCTTTCCTTTGGGTAGATACCAAATAGTGAGATTACTGGATGGAATGATAATTCTACTTTTAGTCTATTAAAGAGTCTCCATACTGATTTATATAGAGGATGTACAAGTTTATATTTCCACCAATACTGTATAAGTGTTCCTTTTCACTGCAACCACATTAACATATATTGCTTTTTGATTTTTTTCAGTAATGGCCAAGGAGAATCTCCATACAGTTTTCTATAGAGTTTGTACTAATTTGCAGTCCCACCCACAGTGTACAAGTGTTCCTTTCTCTCTGCATCCATGCCAGCATCTGTTGTTTCGTGACTTTTTAATAGTGGCCATTCTGATAGGGGTAAGTGGTATCTCATTATGGTTTTAATGTGCATTTCCCTTATAATTAGTGATATTGAGAATTTTTTCACATTTGTTGGCCATTTGTTTATCTTCTTTTGAGAATAGTCTGTTCATGTTTTTTGCTCACTTTTTGATGTGATTATTTTTTTCTTGCTGACTTGTTTGAGTTCTTTGTAGATTCTGAATATTAGTCCTTTATTGGATATATAGTCCATGAATATTTTCTCCTATTCTTTCAGTAGTTTGTCATGCTGTTGATTATTTTATTTGCTGTGCAGAAACTTTTTAGCTTAATTAAGTCCCAGTTATTTATTTTTGTTGTTGTTTTATTTGTTTTTTGGGGGTTTTATAAATTCTTTTCCTAGGTCAATGTCTAGATGGGTTGCTCCTATGTTTTCTTGCAGAATTTTTAAGGTTTAAGGTCTTATATTTAAGTATTTAATCAACCTTGAGTTAATTTTTGTATATGGTGAGAGATAGGGATCCAGTTTCCTTTTTTTGTATGTGGCTATCCAGTTTTCCCAGTGCTGTTTATTGAATAGGGTGTCCTTTCCCCAGTGCATATTATCTGCTTTGCCAAAGATCAGTTCATTATAGGTAGATGGTTTTATTTCTGGGTTCTCTACTCTGCTCCATTGGTCTATATGAAAAGACAAATATTATTACTTTTAAAAGATACTAAAAAGGTTGTAGCAATTTATGCCTTCACCAACACATTATGCAATTTTCTATTTTTCCACATTTTTGTTCAGCTTTGAATAATAGTGAAATTTTAATGATTGGCAATCTGATAAGGTACATTGACAAATTTATTATACATATTTATAGGTGATGAAACCACAGCTCAGGGAGCTTAACTGAGAAGTTCAAGGTTATACATTACTTGGATTTGGGAAATATGTTTTGTTTTGTTTCACTTTTAAATACTGGTCCATTCTGTTTCTGAAAAAGTGCATGTTAAACTCTGCTACCTATGATTTTTTAAAGGCCTAAATCCTATTTTTTATCCACATATTTTCTTCAGTAAAAAACCGTAATTTATTTCATTTCCTCTTTATCCAAGAGCAGTGTTCTTTGGGACTCTACTTCTTCCTTCACTCAAATTATCTTCTCCATAACAGGCATAAATTCTTGCCTTAATTTTGGTATTTGAGAAAGACTCTTTGGATATACATTCCAGCTGTGACTCAGCTTATGATGTTGCTGGTCTGTATGCACAAAATAAATGACTAAGTCCCTTCTAGTTAGGTAAATATGATCTCTGATACTCCTTTGTGGTATGTACAATGTTTCAGTATGTATCTCCTACCCTTAATGGGTACACTTGCTGAGTATTTGTAGCTTAAAACAGCCTTATATTCATAAAGTTAGTGATGGAAGAATAAACAGGCTGAAAGTGTATTGTTTTCCTGATACTCAAGGCCTGACACAAATAGGTTTTAAGACCTTATGTCAAGTTGCTGGTTTGTGTGCAGAGATTTTGGTACACACAGGATTTCTCTATGGACTGATATCTCAAGGACTGATCCTTTTCTTGCTGCTTTCTGTAGATACAAAGCAACTTAACTTAGTTCATCCAAAGTTATTTTTTCCTTGCTCATACTGTATTTCAAACTTAGTTACACTGTGCATACATGCTCTAAGAATAATTTTATGATATATACTATTTTCTTGGGAAAAACTATTTACATAAACATCAAACACAAATTATTGTAGAAATAACCATGTAAACTTTAGGACACTTTTCTTTGCCTGAATTCCTTTAGCTCCTTTAACAGCTGCAGCTCTAGAAGAACTAAACCTGTGAGACCATAAAGATTTCATTTTAAATTTGCTCCATCCTCATTTTTCCAGTACCGCCATGTTTCATCAATAGCTTACTCAAGTGGGGTTAAATCACTGGTAAGTTTTATGGGAGGCAAAATGAAGTAAAAGTTGTTTTTAGAATGTGGTTTATTATACTCTACATTATTATATTATTAAAGTGTATGGATAAGAATATAAGTTTTTTGTATGGAAAAATAGATTTAAGCATTTTAAAATGTAAAATTCTTGTTATTGATATACTGTTTCCCTTCACTATATAAGGAAATAAATTGAATTCATAATAAATGTATTTAAGCATATCCTGTGTTTATATAAGTTTACATAATAATTTATGTATACAATTTCAAAGCAACTTTTGATAATAGGGAATATGTTTCATGTTTGAAAATATAGCATGGAAAAATCAATATCCAATTTTATTTTCAAAGTGGTACATGAAAAAAGAGTTTCATGATTTATAGAATTTAAATTTCCAAATTACATTAAAATTTTCAAGTCTAATCACCCATATCCAAAGCAGATTTTTTTCTAGAGTATTCAATTTCTGCTTGATTAGTTTTTGAGATGATCTTTCTATAGCAGCTGATTCTAATTTCAGGAAGTTAAAAGTGCTGGAAAGTTTATTCTGTCAAAGTCTGCTTTACTGTAATTTCTACACATTGGTCCAAATTCTATTCCCTGGAGGGACATGGGAATACATTTTATCTTCTCACACAACAGTCCTTCACATATTCGTGAATGGTTCTTCCCATATGACACTTCTACTTCAGCTAAACATTTCACTTAATTAAACTTTTCCTTATGTAACAAGTTGTTTGGCCTTTTATCATGATTACCCATTTTAGCATCCAACCTTTTATTTCTTTTAATATTATGACCAAAATTCATAAGTAATGTTATTGATTTTCTTCACAGAATGTGGAAACAGCCACAGCATAGTTAATGAGTTTAGGAGTGACCTGAAAACAGCATTTCAGATCTTGTCTTATCAGAGAGAATATTCCAGACTAATAGCTTTCTTCATCGGAACACTGTTTCTATTAATTTTGCTCAAGGTTGCATCAGCTTTTAGAAAATCCAAGTAGAATTGATGTTAATACTGAGTGTTTAATTGTCTAAAAGCTAATCATTAATTTTAATAAAAGTTATAAAAATTATACAAGTTTAATAATCGTGTTCAAAATTTCAATTTGTTCCATAGACAGAAAAGTGAGGAATTTATATTAGCCAAAAAGCTAAAAAGAGTTACTATCTTTTTAAATCAAATAACCACCATTCTTTCCATTTAAGTAATTTTTATTTTTCATTTAAGTAGAGAATTTATCCTATCATTCATTCTTGAATCTATTCATTCAAGAATAAATTCATTTGGCAGATATTTAGTAAGGCTCTACAGGCCAGACCTTTTGGCTGATGCTGAGAATATAATTGTGAACAAAAAAAATATTGTCTTTGCTCTCATGAAACTTATATTCTAGGGTATGTATAAGAAGACTGACATTAACTAAGACAACTGTTGTCTTAAGTGCTGTGCAAGAAATAGAAAGTGAGAGGTGACTCTTAGTTATTCTAATATGTAGCCAGGGTTGAATACTGATATACTAGGCTAACAGAGAGGTAGTTTATATTTTGTTATGCTAATTAAGATTAATTAAAAATAAATAATACTAATCACGTAAGGAAGTCCTTGAAATTAATGTTAACATTTCATTTACTTTAATATTTTATATCCATAAACTTTGGAGAGAGGCACAAATCCTCTGTGTTTTTTAAATGAACATTTTTTTAAGTTTATGAGATATGGTAATTAAGTTTATTCAAGTAAAGCAGCTGGCAGAGAGAATTAGTTGTACCCTATCACTCATATTTTGCATAGTACTGAAATGATCATTTAAAACCTAAATATGTTTTACTCCCTTAAAACTCACTGATGGTGACATTGACAGGAATGGAGAAATAAGGACTTTAAAAAATCCTCTCCTCCATAAAAACAATGAGAATACTGGCAAAAATATCTGAGTCAATGTTTCACAGAACTATGGAAATTCACCAAAGGGAATGGAAATTCATTTGTGGGAATCTGGATAGACCATGTGTTAGGCTATAAAACAAGTCTCAAAAAAATTAACAGTATTGAAGTGATACAGAATATGTTCTCTGACCACATGGAGTGAAATTAAAGATTAATAACACAAGGAAACTTGGTAAACTCACAAATATTTGGAAATCAAACATCACAGTCTTAAATAAGCACTGGATTAAAGAAGAAATCAACAAAGAAATTAGAAAGCACTTAGCGATGAATGAAAACAAAACCATTACATATTGAAATGTGCAGATTAAAGAAAGCAGTGCTCAGAGCAAAACTTGTAACTGTAAATATCTATATTAGCAAGAAGAAAGATTATCAGTTAATAACCTCACCTCTACTCTCAGACACTAGGAGATGGAGAGCCATTTTTGGAGTGATGTAATAATGGTGTTGGTTTCACAACTTTGTGAGTACACTAAAAACCACCAAACTGTACATCTTAAAATGGCGAATGTTATATATATGAATTGTATGTTGATAAAAAGCCATTGTTTTAGAAAAATAAACTCATTGGCTACTTTTCATTGCTTTTAGAGTTAATTGAACTTCCCACCATGACTGAAAGAGTCCTCTTTAAAATCTGTCTACCTCTGCAATATCAGGTGCCCACTTCCTGTTTTCTTTTTACATTAAAAATTATGATAGCCTCCTTTTTTTTCCTTCAAACTCAAAACACTCTATTGCCTCAGGCTCTTCCTACTTCCTTTGTGAAGAAAGCACTTTCCCAACTCTGGATGTGGCTGGTTCTTTCTCATCATCCAAGCCTCTGCTTAGAATGTCGCCTCCTCAGAAAAGCTTTTCCTGCACCTTATTTAAGGAGCTGCCACACACTGTTCCCCTGGACCTAAGACTCACTGAGTTAAAGGGTGGTACTTTAATTGGGTTCCATAGAGTGAGATTTATACTCTCTGTAGTTGGTTAGCAGTTTAGTTGGTTTTAGTTGGGTTCTGCTGTTGTTTATTTTTTCCTAGGTCATTGCAACATACCCTAAGGCTGAGTAAGGCATATTGTGGGAATGAAAAAAGCAGCAGAGGAAAGTGGCATTGCAAACAAAAGGACTGAATTAACACAGCCACGGGGTTGATGAGGCTAGAAGGTGCTTTCAAGCTGAGTGACCATCATAGTGATGGCATTAAGGGCATCCTTGGAGGAAGGGCACATGATGGGGATGGGACCTTGTTCACTTAAATGTGCTAGTGAGACATCCAGGTGGAGATTTTTAGCAGGTTCTTATCCACTCTTTTTTTTTTTTCAGGTTAGGACCAGATATGTAAGTAAAATTTTTCTATGAAGCGATTTTTAAATAAATTTTAAGTCACTTAGTATTACTTGATTTAAAGAGATTTATTCTTAGTTTTAAGAGAGTGGCAACATGTTTAATGTATTTTAAATGATACTGAAGTTTCCATGTCTTGCTTTATTTTTGCTTAAACTCCTCATGTCAAAAATATTAAACTAAGATGAATTCATCATATCAGTCTTTTATTTCCTAAAATAGAAAATTTTCTTAAATAATGTGTTCTTGCTATAAATTTGGAATGCAATCAGATAAAGAACACTGATAATTTGTGTAAAATACCATCCTATTCTTTTAATTTGAAATGTTCTCAACTATTTTCTTTCAATTATTTCTAAATAATATGCTCATAGGAATTTTAATTAGATATGTTCATCTTCGAGCCAAGATTTTACTTTAATCACAATGTTGCCTTTTATCTAGCACACATAATTTAAATATATTCATTAGAAGAAAGCAGTCTTTTCTTTCTGTTGAAACAAATGTAGGTCAGGTCCAAAAACTTCTCCAGCATACAATTATTCAAATATGATTTTTCAGGCAAGCACCATAGTGGGCTTTTTTTTATTGAAGTGATAATATCTGGATATATCCATTTTCTAAACTGGTTCCCTGCAATTAAGAGTTCTCTTTTTTCTTTACTTGAATCTTATGATTTGTAAACTCTCTCCAAAAGACCACCTAGCTCTCCCCAAAAACCTCTCTCTGAAAGAGCTAAACTGTTGGAGTCCAAATTCTGGCTATACCACTGTAGTCCCCTGCCTCCAGAGGCCACAGACCAGGCCCCCCCACCCCCTCTCCTCTGCCCCACAGCCACCCCCTCTGTCCTTGGAAAATAAAATTGTCTTCCATGAAACTTAGGGACTTAGAAAGAGGGTGAGGGGGTGCATAGCAGGTGAGCTTCAGGCAACTGTGGGCAAGTGAGCAAAGCCTCATCTGTATTTACAGCTGCTCCCCTCCCCATCACTAGCATCACCACCTGAGCTCTGCCTACCCCCACCTGCCATGGAAATAGTTGTCTTTCATGAAACTGATCCCTGGTGCCAAAAAGGTTGGGAACTACTGCTCTATCATTTAAGATGTTCTGTTGGGCAAGCTGTTTAACTTTCTTGTCCTTAGTTTCCTCATCTGTAAAATGAGGGTAATAGTGCTTATTTCAAAAAGGTATTATGAAGATTACATTGGTTAATCTTTTAAGACTCTTGACCAATACCTGGTACATAATAATGATCTTGGATGTGAGACAAGCACTTCAGTATTTACACTCAGTGCTTTACTGGGGTTATAATCCCATTGACTAGATATAAGTTTACTTCCTGATACAAGCTTCAAGGTCATATTCCCCATCTTGGGATATCTAGATTGTTAAGCTAAGGACAATTACTATCTGGTTTCTCTATTCAGCCTAAGGTCACAACTCAAGGAACTACAAAAATAAGAACAAACCAAAACAAACCAAAGCTAGCAGAAGACAAGAAATAATGAAGAACAAAGCAGAACTAAACAAAATTGAAACAAAAAAACACAATATGATAGATCAATGAAATATAAAGTTGGTTCTTTGAAAAGATAAAACTAATTTGATAGACCACTAGCTAGATTAACCAAAAAAGATGAGAGAACATTCAAAAAAGCTCAATCAGAAATGAAAAAGGTATTATTATAATACCTTATATTATATTATAATATAATTATATTATTATAATTATAATTATTATAATACAACTGATACAACAGAAATACAAAGATCATCTCAGATTATCTCTATGTATGCAAACTAAAATCTCTAGAGGAAATCAATAAATTCCTGGAAACATGTAACCCCCGAGCTTGAATCAAGAAGTAGAAATCCTGCACAGAACAATAACAAGTAGTGAAACTGAATCAGCAATAAAAATTCTCCCATCTCCCCAAACCCAGAACCAGATGGATTCACAGCTGAATTCTACCAGATGTTCAAAGAAGACATGATGCTAATTCTACTGAAACTGGTCCAAAAGATTCATTCTATGAAGCCAATATCACCCTGTTCCCAATGCCAAGAAAGGACACAACAAAAAAGGAAACTAAAGATCAATATCCCTGATGAACATAGAAACAAAAATCCTCAAAAGTCAACTCCAACAGGACATCAAAAAGATAATTCATCACAATCTAATGGGTTTCATCCCAGGGATGCAAGGATGGTTCCACATATACAAGTCAATAAATGTGATTCACCACATAAACAGAATTAAAAACAAAAACTATATGATCATTTCAATAGCTGTAGAACAAGCATTCAATAAAATCTAATTTCCCTCCATCATAAAGCCCTTAACAAACTAGGCATAGAAGGAACATACCTGAAATTAATAAAAACCATATATCACACATCCACAGCCAACATCATACTGAATAGGGAAAAGCTGAAAGAATTCCCTTTAAGTACTGGAACAAGATAAGGATTCCCACTTTCACCATTTCTGTTCAGTATGATATTGAAGGTTCTAGGTAGAACAATCAAGCAAAAGACAGAAAGAAAGGGTATTCTAATTGGAAAAGAAGAAGTCAAACTATTTCTATTTGCTGATGATATGATTTTATACCTAGAAAATGCTAAAGACTCCTCCAAAAGAGGAGATTTGATAAGTGGTTTCAGTAAAGTCTCAGGTTACAAAATCAGCATACTTACAATATCAACATACACAAACCAATAGCACTGCTATACACAGATAACAACCAGGCTGAGAATCAAACCAAGAACTCAATCCCATTTACAATAGCTGCAAAAAATATATATAGAAATACACTTAAACGTGGTGAGAGATCTCTACAAGGAAAACTACAAAACACTGATGAAAGAAACTGTAGATGACACAAATGGAAAAACATGTCATGCTCATGGATTGAAAGAATCAATATTGTGAAAATGACCATATTTCTCAAAACAATATACAGATTCAATGCAATTTCTCTTAAAATACTAATGTCATTTTTCACAGAATTAGAAAAAACAATCCTAAAATTCACATGGAATGAAAAAAGAGTCCAAATTACCAAAGCAATCTTAAGCAAATAATAATAATAATAACTAGAAGCACCACATTACCCAATTTCAAATTATTCTACAAGGTGATAGTAATAAAAACACCATGGTAATGATATAAAAGTAGTCACATAGATTAATGGAACAGAATAGATAACTCAGAATTAAGGCCAAATACCTACAAACAATTGATCCTCAGCAAAGCAGGAAAAAATACACTGTAGAAACGACATCCTATTCAATAAAAAGTGCTGAGAAAATTGGATAGCCACATGCAGAAGATTGAAACTGGATCCCCATCTCTTACCGTATGCAAAAATTAACTCAAGATGGATTAAAGTCTTAAATGTAAGACCTGAAGCAATAAAAATTTTAGAAGGAAACCTGGGAAAAGCTCTGGTAGGCATTGGCCTAGGGAAAAAATTCATAACTAAGCACCAAAATCAAATAGCACAAAAGTAAACATAAATAAATGGGACTTAATAAAACTAAAAAGCTTCTGAACAGCAAAAACAAACAAAGAAACAACAACAAAAATAAATATAACCCCCACAAAACCACCACTAACAAAAACAATCAACAGTAAATACACAACTTACAGAATGGGGAAAAATATTCGCAAACTCTACATCTGACAAAGGACTGATAATACAGAATATACAAGAAACTCAAAACAAATTAGCAAGAAAATAACACATAATCCCATTAAAAAGTAAGCTAATGCCATGAATAGACATTTTGCTAAAGAAGTTATTCAAATGGCTGAAAAACATATGAAAAAGTGCTTAATATCACTAATCATCAGAAAAATTCAAATTAAAACAGCAATAAGATACCACCTTACCCCACTATTAAAAAGTGAAAACACAATAGATGCTGGCAGAGAGTGAAAAGGAAACACTTATACACTGTGGGTAGGAGTGTAAATTAGTACAACCTCTCTGGAAAACAGTATGGAGATTTCTCAAAGAACTAAAAGTAGATCTACCATTTGATCCAGCAATACCACTACTAGGCATCTACACAAAGGGAAAGAAGTCATTATATTTAAACAAGCAAACAAAAAACACCTGCATTCATATATTTATCACACTACGATTCACAATTGCAAGGATATGGAATCAACCTAAGCGTTCATAAACTAAGGAGTGGATAAAGAGAATGTGGTATATATACACTATGGAATACTACTCAGCCTTAAAATTGAATGAAATAATGTCTTTTGCAGCAACTTGGATGGAACCAAAGGCCATTACCCTAAATGAGATAACACAGGGATGGAAAACCAAATACTGCATGTTCTCACTTAAAAGTGAGGGCTAAGCTATGTGTATTTTGGGGCATACAGATTGGTGCAATGGCCATTTGAGACTCAGAAGGGTGGAATATGGAAGGGGGTTGAATATGAGAGGGGGAGTTGAGGGAAGAAAAACCATTAAGACCTATTGGGAGCAATATACACTATTCTGCTGATGGGTATGCTAAAAATCCAGACATCGCCACTATACAATTCATCCGTGTAACCAAAAACCACTTGCACCTATAAATCTATTGAAACACACAAAATTAAAAAAAAAAAAACAAAGTATAATTCTTTTCTTTAAAGAAGTGTCACAAAAAAACTTATTTTCTATGAATTTCATGTTACCATCAGCAATAATAGTAGCCCTCTTATCCGTAAGGAATATGTCCCAAGATGTCAATGGATGCCTGAAATTCTGGATAATAACAAACCCTACATATGCTGTAATTTTTCTGATACACACATACCTATAATACAGCTTAATATACAAATTTGAGATTAGCAACAATAAATAATAATAAAATAGAACAATTAAACAACATACAGTAATAAAAGTTATATGAATGTGGTCTCTCTCTAAAAGTATCTCATTGAACTGTACTGCTGACAACTGGAACCATGCAAAGAGAAAGCGGGGTTAAGGGAGAGCTATTGCATTTTTTGAATTTTTCCAATGAATGATGAAATCTTTACACTGTCAAAAGCCTGAATAAGCAGACTATTTACTCTCTGTTTTTAGAAACGGACATTAAATATGTTTAGATACCTTGCACAGTTTATGGATGGCATTTGATAAAACTACATAACATTTTAAATGTGATTAACTAACCCTTGATCCATTAATTCTACTTCTAGGCATTTTAATTAATATATGTGTAGAGATGTTCATTATGTCATTTTTTATTAATAAGGGACAGGCACCTAAAGCTGATACATCCAAACAACAAAAAAGTATATAGCTATTGGAAAGTCAGAATAATTTTATATATGGTGACATAGAAATATATTCATAATATATCAAAGCAGGAAAAATATGTTGCTAATGATTGCAATCTCAGTTTTCGTTTAGAAAATATGAAAGCCAATATACTTAATAGCTAAGCACTGTCCCCCCATTTAGGTCCTATTTTAGCATAAGCTTAGGTGATTTTTCTTCCTAATTCCTTTCACTGATGTACCAGAAAAGTCTTTATTTTATACATTGACCTCAGTCTAGGGTTGTTACCATAGAAATATGTAGAGAAAGAATCATTTCCCAGCTTTAAATGTAGAAAAATTGACTTTTGAAGTCCATAGCAGAAAGAGCCTTGAGAGAACAAGGCTTTGTATTATAAGAACCATGAGAGATTGAGTATGAAAAGGCAACATTTATGCCATAAATAATAGATTTGAGAAAGAACAGATGAAAAGCCAGATGACCTTACAAAGGGTAGATAAGGATTACTGAAAGGATGCCTGATTAGGGGATTCCTTAGCAACTCAGTGGACAGGACCATGATAAGGAATCAAAGGGAAGTAGGAAAATAAATCTGGAAGAATAAACCCCAAAGAGTTAATGGCAGTTATATGCTGACAGGTTGCCAAAGAAGAGGCCATTTGTGGCATGAGGACATTGTATGTGTGAGGAGTGTTTTTAGAGCTAACAAGGAAATGGTAGTGTGGAGGCTCCTGGAGCTTAACAGTTTGCACCCAGAATTACCTACTGTTGTGGTATTATTATATTAAAATATTATAGAAAATATTTTTTTAGGTGAGAAAGAGTATAAACTCGAATACATTGTGCAACAGAATGCTATTGCTGGTTTTGAAATTTACAGTGTGACTATGGGCAACGTCTCCAGGCATTTTCTTCTTTAGCTTCTTCCTACTTCAAATGTCAGAGATATTCATTGTCCACCATTAACGTCATATGTATATTATTAGAATAAATGTGAGGGCACATTGGGAAATAGAATTCTTTAAGGAACTGTTCTAGATCATCATTTATTTTTTTTAAAAAAATTCATGTATATATTGGCTCCTTCTTGATAGCGAGAAACCTGCCTTTCCTACCAAATGGTGACATCATCTCAGAATGTCACAACATGGTTGTGATATAATTGTCACTTTCAAACCACCCACCCTACTTTTTATCATACATGCATTGGAAAATTCTAGTGGTAAATACTGTAATATTTGAAGGTGATGACCTATATTAATACTAATATTATTGTTATAATTACTCTATTATGAATTTGATCCAGGGTAATAGCATAGCCCAAACCTAATTAACTGCAATTAGTAAAATAATCATCTTAGGTCTTTAACCTGGAAAAGAAAACAATTTTTCTTTTAGTTTCCAATTCATTCAATCCTTAAATAATAATAATTTCTCTCCTTTTTAATCAAGAAAATAATTGCTTCAATAATTAAACAAATAGTGTTAATGAACTATAAGTTCCTCCCCCATAGCCAGTGACAAAAAAAGAGCAAAAGAAAGAGACATTAATCAGCATATTAGGATACCCAATACTTAAGCAGACATGCCACATTAAAAACTTTTATAAAACAGAATATCTTTCTTGACCTCAATCTGATTATTTTGCACATTTTTAATGACATACTTTTCATTTAAATAACTTTATTATGCATGTGTAAGTATGAAACAAGAAAACTAACTCCCAATAATGAGTGAAAGTTATATAAAAAAACAAAAGAGACAGAGGTAGGTTGGAGAAATCCTTCAGAACTAAGTACCAAGTATAATATTTAGAAATAGAATAGACATCTAAGTACTTTAGGTTTAATTTCTCTAAAAAAGACCTACTATGCTTTGATTATTGTAGCAATTATGCAACAGTTTAGCTGGATCACTGGAAAATCATATGATTTATGCAAATACAGCCACCGGCTTTTGAAAAAACAACCGTTAAATAATTTTCTAGTTTATTTGTTTTGAATTTGCTGTGCATCAATTTAAACCGATTATAGTGCACACTGAACTATGTTGCAATCTCGTATTCCAGGTCCCTAATATTTGGACCTGAATCTAGCTGTCCTGCTCCAGGGTGTTTATATTACACTCAACAATCCATTCTTACCAATTACCTGTCCTAAATGCTCTGTTACTCATGCTATTAGATGTCTCTTCATTTTATGAATTATTTTTGTGCTATAGACAAACCTCAGGGGAAGAGAGCCTATCTTTGGCACAATTTAGAAATCACGTTGTATTTGAGCAGACATCATGTTTAAGTGACCTTAGTTTACTTCCTGTGGTCTTAGGACCCTCCCCAGCTTAAGGAGTCTCCTTTCTATACCTAAAATACCTATTCAGTGTAAATGTTCTCTATAAATGCATCTTTATCATTCCACTGATGTAATCTCTATGCCTCCAGTTGCCCCTTCTCCAAATAGTTTCCCATAATTCTAGAAAACATTATCTTTCTGAGATATGGTTTGATTCCAGCTTTAAGAAATTATGTTGTTACCCCCTTGATAATTAGATAATGTATCTACTGCTCTTTCAGCCACTTGAGACTATTAATCAAAAGATTTCATTTTAAGCACTCCCACTCTTTGCTCTTAGAATATAAGCCTATGCCTCAGCTATTTGCTTTTCTATAGATACTTCAAACAAAAATTCTTCCAGCTGTGCGCCATGGTAGAAAGCATTTTGAGCTAGATGTACCAGGGTTTAATCCTTGTGTTTAACCTACAGATGGTTACATTTGCAGAAGTTACTTAAGGTTCCTGAATTTTAGTTTCTTCATTGGTATATAAGTTAGTAATACTTACTTTATAGAGTATTTACAAGCCTTAAGTGACATCAAGCATGTTAGGTGGTTGGAACTCAGGACAATAGTGGTGGTAATAGTGACAGTAATTATTGGCTGCAAGGACAAGGGGATTAGTTGAAGGTTGCCTCTAAAATGTTTAGGTTAGACAATTGGATGAACTAGATAGGTGAATCACTTCTTAATTCATTGAACATGTTTTTAAAAATTTTTGATTATTTTGGTCATTATAATGAACAAAATCAGACAAAGTCCCTTCACTCAAGATACTGGCTAGAGATACAAATGTGAACCATTTCAATAGAATATCATAAATATACAACAGAGATTTATATCTGCGGGCACTGTGAAGGCATGTTTTTACCATGCCTGAAAGCATAAAAAAAGGAAGCAAAACTTCAGTTTAAATGGAAGAATGTATAGTTTTCGAAATAAACAAAAAAATTTATAAATATTCAAAGCAGGGGTATAGCTTTCCTTAAGGGCAGGCTGTTACAAGGACTGTGGGGTGTTTAAATACACTCACAAGAACCCAAGCATATATTCACCTATACTTATGATCTCATGTATCATTGACTCGAAGGTGGTATCAGAGGCAAAATCTAAACCAAGGTCTCTCTGAACCCAAAGCAAAAGGTCTTTCTCCCATGCTATACTTCCTCTGCTTTCCAAGTCTCTTTTTATTTGTTCCACTACCAGTGGCTTGTCCCATGCTTTGTCATTTTGTTTCTTAATATCGTTCTAGTACGAAGTTCCCCTACCAGTTTTGACTTCAACTTAGTTACGCGCCCCACTCTAGTGCCAGAGTAACTTTTCCCAAAATGCAAAATGAATAGTATACCTTACTCACAAGTGACGACTCCTTGTACCATCAGGATATATCTCTAACTTTTTAGAAACGCATAAAAGTTTCTATATAAAGTGTTATCTTCCAAATATCTGGTCTGATCTCTCACAACTTCATCAGGTTTACTAAAACTCCATCCAAGCAAATCACTTACCAGTTTTCCAACACCAGGGTTTCCTTCCATATTTATTCTTTCCATAAGCATTTATTCAGCCCCAACTATGTGTCAGGCACTGTTCTTAGTATTTTAGCACTTTTATGAAATCGTTCATATACTCGTTGTTCCCTAATCCTTTGAAGGTCAGCTCTAGCCTTTCTTATTTCCATTTTCCATTAGGCAGATCTAGAAACATATCTTTCCAATCCCATCGCTGCCCATGCAGACCTCTAATGAATGTGTGTGTTTGTGTTTACAGGTGTATCCCAGATTCTTTGAGGGAACAGACTGTGACTAGGCTATAATTTTGGGTTTATATCTTTATATGGATCAAAGCAATAGGCATTAGATCCATGTTAGATTGGGGAAATTTGACAGATATTAATGCCATTATGGGGGTGGCAAGAGATTTCAAAATGATCGTGAGGTCTGGAGCCAGGCAGGGTGATGGGAGAGATGGTAAGTGGGTAAGATCACAGAGAGGATTACCTCCCTCAGCCATGCAGTCACTAGCAGCACAGCTAGAGTATAAACTCACACTCCTGAGCTTGAGAGCGTATCTGCTACATTATACTGTTTGCCACATTTAGAGATGCAACAATTCAATCATACGTTAGAGTTTGAGATTCCAGAAAGAAGTTAGAACAACAGATGTTGGGGTTATCTCTGTAGTGATTACAGTTACAAACATGAGATTCTTCAGAGAGCTGAGGCAAAGGATAACTGCATTTGCATAGAAGACACCCATGCCATTTGTTTCTAGGTCTGAGTGGTGATTTTGCTTTAAAATAATATCCTCTTCCCCTGATCACCAAACTGTAACCACATCACTTCTATTACCACATCACCAACTAGAACTCAGCCAAATGACCACACCTGAAGCAAGGAAATGAGATCTATCTGGCTAGACATATGGCAGACAATTAATTTCAATGCATGAAGGGAGTAATCGATTGCATCTCTGTTATTTAGATTGGGTGAATTCTATTGATCTGATCTCAAGTTTACTAATTCCATGCTGTATCATCTCCAATCTACTCTTGAGTCCCTCTATTGAAAATATATAGTTGGATCACGTTATTTTAAATCCATATTGCTAACCTTTGTCTTTTAATTGGTCTATTTAGATCATTTTAATTAATGATATATTAGGGCATAAATCTGCCACTTTGCCTTTTTGTTTTCTGTTTATTCTTTCTGTTTTTTTTTCTGTTTTCCTGTAGGTTTCTTGAACTTTTATTTGAACTTTATTTTATCTGTGGTGTTTTTGAGCATATCTCTGTATATCCATTTTAGTAGGTAATGTAGGTATTGTATATACATAACTTTTCACAGACTCCTGGTATTGCCATTTTACCAGTTAGAGTGAAGTACAGAATTCTTACTACCTTTTATATTTATATCTCTTTGCCCTGCCCTATTTATAATATAATTATTTTAAATAGTTCCTCTACATACATTTAGCACCACATTAGACAGGGTTAATATTTTAGCTTCAACCATCGAGCATAATTTAAAAAATAAAAGAGCAGAATAAAAACCTATTGCATTTACCCATCTTTTTTATTATTAATAATTGCCATTTTCTTTTAGGATAGGTCTGCTGGTGACAAATTCTCGTAGTTACCCTTCAACTGAAAATGTCTTGATTTCTACTTCATTCATTCTTGAAAAATATTTTTGCTAGGTATAGCATTCTGGTTTGACAGTTTCTTTCTTTTGAAAATTGACAATTATCATGCCACTGTTTTCTAGCCTTCAACATTTCTGAGCAGATGTCATTTGGATTGTTTTTCCCTAGACAAGCTATCATTTTTCTCTAGCTGCTTTCCAGATTTTTTTTTGTCTTTAGTTTTCAGAAATTTAATTATGTAGTGTCTTGGTGTATATTTCTTTGGATTTAACCTATTTGGTGTTTTATCAGCTTCTTGAATCTTCATGTCTTTTACCAAATTTGGGGAGTTTTTAGGAAATAATTTCTTTGGGTAGTTTTCATCTCCACCCTCTTTGTCTTATCCTTTTGGATTTTTAATAGCACTAATGTTAGATCATTTTTTAAACCATATATACCTGAGTCTATGTTCATTATTTTATGATCTTTTTTCTCTCTGATCTTTTTTCTCAGGTGTTTCTCTGTGTTGTTTAGATAGAATATATTTATATGGTTTTATCTTCTACTTTCATTATTTTTCTTCTGTCCCTTCCATTCTTCTGTTGAGCCCGCCCACTGAACTTTTAATTACCATATTTTTATGTTCAACAAATTCCATTTGATTCTTTTTTTATCACATCTATTCTTTCCTAAAATTTTATATTTTTCATAAGAGAATTACTAGATGCTTATTGAAGAATTTTCAGAATGCCTTTATAAATGATTACTGTCAGATAATTACAACACATGATTCATCTCAGTGTTAACTCCTTTTCATTGACTTTTTTCTTTCAGGATGTGATTTCCTTGTTTGGGGTATGATGAATGATTTTCAATTGTTTTCTGGAAATTTTAGATATTATATTATGAGGCTCTGAATTCCTGTTTATCCTTCCTTCCTTCCTTCCTTCCTTCCTTCCTTCCTTCCTTCCTTCCTTCCTTCCTTCCTTCCTTCCTGTACTTACTTATTTAGCAGACAGTCCCTATGCCCCTGCAGTTTAGATTTAGTTTGAGAACTGGTTGGGTGTGTATATTCAGCTTTCTATTGTGGGGGAAGAATTGTATGTTGTTTTTTCTTTGCTGTTTGATTTTCAATTGTTTTCTGGAAATTTTAGATATTATATTATGAGGCTCTGAATTCCTGTTTATCCTTCCTTCCTTCTTTCCTTCCTTCTTTCCTTCCTTCCTTCCTTCCTTCCTTCCTTCCTTCCTTCCTTCCTTCCTTCCTTCCTGTACTTAATTATTTAGCAGACAGTCCCTATGCCCCTGCAGTTTAGATTTAGTTTGAGAACTGGTTGGGTGTGTATATGCAGCTTTCCATTGTTGGGGAAGAATTGTATGTTGTTTTTTCTTTGCTGTTTGGCTTAACAGGGCAGGTATGGCCAACATTTTGGTGTTGTCAGACCATGATTTTCCTGATCCTTTGACTAGAGGGGAAACAGGCTTTTCTAGCTTTGGGGTTTTTCGGGTTTTCTGGTGCCTATTGGTAATATAGGGTTGGAGCCTTATGTAGGTCCCTGTCTAGGAAATATGAGTGACAATGAGGAAACCCATGGAACACACTGCTATGTTGCCCTTAGTCCAGAGGTCCCTGGGTAGTCCAACTGTTTTTTGTTAACACACTTTACTTGTTTGTCATGTTATATCTAAGGTTATTTAGTAAATAGTTGTAAGAGTGAAGACCTGGGAGACATAAGGCTACATCATTATGGCCTGAAGTGGAAGTTCAAGCCAAAAAATCCTGTTTTGTTTTTTTTTTTTTGGCAATGGTTGCAAATAGTTCCAGTTTTATTTAATTTCTGCTTAGCAACCCCAGCATCCATATATACAAGCCCAAGGAAGGCTCTGATTGGCCACATCTGGGTTGTATGCCTACCCCCATGAGGCGAGAAGGGCCTGTTTTAAATCACAAGTATTTTGACACCACTACACAATATCTTTCTTCCATAATCCATACTAATATCTCCTTTCACTTATGGTTTCGTTGGAGTGTAAAAAGAACTTAACAATGGGTGCGGAGTAATTTAGCAAAATTCTTATGATTTTTATAACTTTAAAGTTTTTCTCACACATCTAGTCCATAACACATTTTTACAAACTCTCTTTTACTGAGGCATTTGAAAGAATTCAAATTAGCGATAAACCAAACAACTTTCTTTTCATATTTGTTATATATGTATTTAAATTGTACAATTCAGAAAAATAGTATTTCTTTATCTTTTGTTACTTGCATTGAAATCTACTATTTTATTTGCTTGAGGCACTTGAACAAATCGTCTTTATCCGAGCCCTACCCCAATCCAATTAATTCAGATTCTCTGAGTGGGACATAGAGTTTGGTGTTTATTTTTAAAGCTTCCCAAGTGGCTATAAAGAAAAATCATGGTTAAATATCACTAAAATAAATAATTTATTATAAACAGGGTGGGAGACAGAAACAACTTATTTTGAAAAGCATTCAACTCAATTTGTGGACTCAGAAATATTCAGATGTATTCAAGAGAGTACAGCCTGTCAACTCTGAACATTTAGCCTGCTGTAAGCATGTATCAGGACGTTACAGAAGCAATAGAGGACTTCAGTCTAGCAAGGGGATGGTATGTTACTTCTTTGCTCATCTACAACTTTAAATAAGGATACTTTTATCTTTCCCTGCTTTAAAAGTTTATAGATATTAAGATATGGCTTTTAATGAGTTATAAATATGTGCTAGATTTAGCTATGCTATTATTAATCCTACCATCTTTATAAAAAGAGACAATTGCCCTCTCCTACAAATAGTTAGGCTGGACTTTGGAAGTAGCAATAGTTGTAAGTGTCAAAACCATATTCAGAAATATAGCCCCTCTGACTCAAGTTTGTGCTTTTCTCCACTGCCCATTTATATTATTTTTATAAGAGTTTAGAAAGAAGTGTTCTGGGATTTATAAAAAACAGGAAAGTAATACGTTAGACTTAGACTGTATAATATAACATTATACCTCATCTCTTCAAAAGAAGAAATTATGATTTAATTTGTAAGACACATGTGACTGGATCATGTATGTGGTACTGTTCCTTTATTTTCTATGCCTTATCTAAACTATATCACTAGAATTAAGCAAAAATACAGAAGGGCCATCTGCTTATTGGTAATTTTCAAAACATTGGCCTCATACCTAAGAGGATTAGTTCTTCTATCCAGATGAATATTGCATCCCTTATTTTTTGAGCCTCAATATCTAAAAGGGCTATTTTTATGCACTAAAGTCACTCTATGCCATTTCAAGTCTTTAGTCACTTTCCCAGAAATGGAAAGATGATTGGCCTTGGCTTGCAGATTTATCAAAAAGAGCTGACAACTGCAGGTATGGAAGGAGGTTGTCAAATGAATTCAGCAATACAAAGAGTTTGGAGAGTTCTCCAATGCAGATGAATTAGGCTTCCATATATTTAACTTGTTTTTTTTTTTTTTAATTGGAAATATGTTGCCAGAGTATTAGTCAAATTCAAGCTTAAGTACAAGTTAAAACTGCATTCTAAAACCTAATAGGAAAGACTTTGGGTTACCCTAGTTACTTTTGATTGATTGCCTATTGTCTTCTGAGAATGAAATAAACTGGGTTGTAAGAAGATTTTCCTATAAAATTAATGCTATATGACTATGGATCTATGATGAGGAAAAAACTCACTAATAATTATAAGAAAAATATAAATGATGATTTAGTTGAGCCAAAGAAATCCTGCTAATGTACCACTATGTAATGTCTGGTGAATAACTAAGTTTTTGCATTATTTTTATTTGAGATGTTCACATCATTTTATTATTTATAGGACTTCTGCTGCATGTTAATTGTCAAGTAATTTTGAACTCTGGGATAGCAATTGGTGATTTTTTTTTCTACTTAAAAAGCTTACTAGTTAAATTACAGAACATTAATCCCTGCTAACAAGATATTAATGATATTTATATTTACTAAGATGAACTTGGCAACAATTTATTCTGATCCAGAGTTTTTATTTCTGGTCTGGTGGTGAGAAGTCTAGAGTTAAATATTTATAAAACACTGGCAATTTGCTAACATAGCACATAAGCAGAGCAAGTTCAAGAACATTGATTTGCATGATTTAAGCAAGATTATTTTCTGCTACAATTGTCTTTTACAATGAAAGTTTCTTTCAAGTGACTATAAACACATTTTAAAGATGAATTAGTGTGAACTCCATCATCATATATCAACTTCATAAGAAAAGGGAACACACTGACCTAACAAAATGATCATGGAAGTTGTGGGCCAATAACTGGCCACTTCCTGTTCATGTATTTAGCTCTATTAATAAGCACATAGAACAAACAAGAGATTTGTGCAGCAGCCATATTTCTTTATAAGCAGATGTTGGTCTATGGTGCTTCAAATATTCATGAAATTCAGTTTTTAGAAAACAACAGCTTTAAAATCCAGAGTTACCATTGGAATAGGGCTTTAATTAATTGACTTGGAGTTTCTAGCCATTTCCCATTTCTTCAGAACAACAATGTCTCCCTGAAATAAGCTTCCGGGAAGCTAATTTTAAAGTGATTTAAAAAATGTATTATATTATTTTTCTTATTTTAAAATAGCATGTAAATAATCACAACAAAGAAACTATATTTCCATAACAGATGAAGATATATGGACATTTCTTTAATTTTAATTCATTAGACCTAATTATATTAAAACATTTTAGGGAAATTTGCTTGTACAAGAAGATTCTATCTTATTTCTTATGGATAACACTTGTATTATTCTGAAAAATAAATAAAATATGCTCTTTATTGTGATTTTGCATAGATAATTTTATCCAATGTAAGTAAAGTTTGTGCAAAAATAACAATAGAAAGAATAGAGATTAATGCCTTATTAAAAAGGGCTTTACTTAGAATATTCAGTATGATTCACTGGAACATGAATATTATAGGCATATAATTGTTACTTACTCCAACATATTATGATGTAGATTGTAATGATAATAATTCAATAATCGTATTCAAGGAACTAGAGAATTGAGAATGCAATGAAAAAATAGCAGAATACAGCAAACCATAGAAAATGAGATCTGGTCACAAATAATTTGATTTGCTAGAGTTAGAAAGATTTATTTGGCAAGTCTTTGCTATCAAAATTATGTTTTCAAAATCAACATCAATTTTGCTTACATGAATTTGGGACTATAATTTTAAAGATCTAAAACATGTGCACCTGTACTAAAATTGTAAATGAAGATAGATATATCCCCAATGATTGCTTTAAAAGTTAGAATTTCTAGTAGTTAGATATTAAATACTATACATTTGTAAACCTGTTCTATCACTTGTATGTTTTCCGCAGAGCTTCCTTGGGAAAATGTGAAAAGCTTATCAGTATTCTTGCAATTTTATTTACATAGGGATTCTAGAACTTTAAACTGTGTGTGCAGATGGAGGCTGTGGAGGTTGGTGGGTGCAGCAAGCTGAAGCAATAGTATGGAAAGCACTGGCACATGTACACTTATTCCTGAGTAGCTGAGAGTCTCTGAGAAGAAAACACTGCTGCAGGAAACCACGATCAATGGGAAGAGCTAAGGAGGCACAGTAGGTAGGCTCCACTGATGGTCCCAAAGAGGAGTGGCAGAGAGGTTCTGCTAGGGGTTGGGGAGATCAACACTACTAGGCAGAAACTAGGGCAGAATATCTTTAACATCAGGGAGGGGGTTAGATAAATATTCATCTTTCAATATGTTCCTCCTGAGCAGAAAAAAATATATATCCTGCCAGGAAACATGGTGGGAACAGAAGCTTTTAAGTGTTATGTGTGAGCTGGAGGCAGCTTACAAAAACCAACCTTGAATGGAAACCCAGTTCTTTGAGTTCTAATGAAAGATGTGGCTCAGACAAAGAGCATTAAAAAAAAGCCGCCATTCTTGACTTTGTTCTTTTTTTTTTTCTTTTCACAAAGTGCATGTTTTTGCTATTTCAAAGGTAAATGCCTAATGCAGGAGGGAAAGAGCAAGCACCAGGCGAGGAGCTCTGCGGAATTCAAGAAGCAGAATTGTGAAGAGAAGCCGGGATAGACAAACTGGGGTTGGGGTCGGGGGTGGGTGGTGGGCACTGCCCCAGACTCTGACGAGACCTCCGTGTACTAATTCCAGTTGAGAAGGGTCATGTTAAGTTCAGTGCCCTTTGAAAGAAGACGTTCAGCTCTAGGCAAAAGAGTGAAGTTAAAAACGGTTCCTTTTCGTGAATATTATCTTTGTTTTATGGAATCAGGTGGCTGTGTTCTTCAGTCAAGGAGGAAGAGAACCTCAGTCATATTGAACTGCAGGTGACCTGGTGCAGCAGCATAATGACGAGGCCGTCTGAGGCATCTCCAAGAACAGGAGCCCTGGTGTCAGCCCATGTGGGTGGGTGAGTTCCCGGCTCTGCCTTCCCTGAATGGCTGCGTGACTTTATTCACAGCATTTAACCTCCCTGTCTCTCACGGATTTTTTTTTTTTTTTCTCTGCAACATTAGGGCCTTGGAACGGATCATTTCTAAAGGTTTTCCAACTGAAATCATATGATTGAATTCCTCCCCTTTTACTTACTGGGCTACTTCTTCTGTGACATCTGCCATCATCGAAGTGGAGTGTTTCAATAGGGCATAGTCCTGAGAGGTTTAGAACAACTTCAGGGGTTTTGTGCTGTTATTCAGCCTGTCAACAGCCAACTGAGTTGTCAGTTTAGCATTGATTGAAGGAGCAGATGTCTCCTCCAGCATTTCGATTACCAAAATAAGAAGGTCACGTACTCATCATGGGTGATTTGACTTTTTTTTTTTTTTTTACTAACCCAAGTAGACTACTTCATGCACAGATTACCTTTATAAACCTTGCATTTTCTAAGCAATGCTTATAATAAGAGATGGAATTCTGTTCTAAAGCAGAAATAATTGCTAGTATTCCTTGCTCATGCGTGACGTGCTAGGTACAGGTGTTATTTAGGTGAGTTCCACATATTAACTCACTTATTTCTACAGCTACCCTGTGAGTTAAGGCTTCTTTCCCCATTTTACAAATAGTAAAATATTAAGCCCACAGGCATAGGATCCTTTGTAAGTGTGTGGGAGGGGAGATTTGAACTCAAGAAATCTTGCTCTGGTGTCTGTGCTGTGTCCTCACATTGCCTCTCTATGATCCCAGGCCCATAATGTCTTCATTCAGTAAAATCCCATTATCAAGGTCCTCAGCTAAGAGTTCTCATTTATATTATCTTTCCTTTTATATCCAGTACCTCACACACTGAGAGATTACTTAATGTCTGCTTTTATCTTTTGGCCTGGCTGGTCTTGACACAACCTCAGAATTACTGTGAAGCCTTATTTGTGTCAAGATTTTTAAAATTAATTGTCTTCAAAACTAATGGTCTTTCTTTTCTTTCTTTCTTTCTTTCTTTCTTTCTTTCTTTCTTTCTTTCTTTCTTTCTTTCTTTCTTCTTTCTTTCTTTCTTTTCTTTCTTTTGAAATTTTCCCTTGTTTACCAATAGTCACACTCTCTTTTTTTTCAATATATTATGGGGGTACAAATGTTAAGGTTGCTTATATTGCCCTTGCCCCCCTCCCCCCTCGAGTCAGAGCTTCAAGCGTGACCATCTTCCAGACGGTGACATCTCACTCATTATGTTTGTATATACTCATCCCCTCCTCCCCTCTCCAACCTGCCCAACACCCAATAAATGTTATTCCTATATGTCCACTTAGGTGTTGATCAGTTAATACCAATTTGCTGGTGAGTACATGTGGTGCTTATTTTTCCATTCTTGGAATACTTCACTTAATAGAATCAGTTCCATCTCTACTTGGGCCCATGTTGATTCTTCAGCTACTTCTCCTTAAACTGACCAAGAACGTGTTCCTAAAATAGTCTCTTCTCTCCTCCCACAGCTGTTTTCTTTCCTGTTGCTTCTAGACTTTGCTCTCCTGTTTTTACCTGCTTTATCTTTGCAGTGTTAACACACCCTACAGAAAAGCCCTGTTTCCTCTGCTTCCATGGCTCAGGCTGTTTTTGTTCATGACCCTCATGGGGAATTTTCTGCCTTTTTGAATCCTGGAGGCAGTGCCGCTGTCAATCAACAGCTACTGACAAGCTGCTTTCTAATGGTACCAAAAAAAAAAAAAAAAAAAAATTCACTTTTAACAGAACACAGCTTTGTAGACGATTATGCAGAACTACCTTTTCTCTATGCTTCTAAACGACAGTAATGGCATTTTAAACGTGGACGCCTGCAGAGGGACTGCTTACAAAGAATGAACCACAGACAGTGAAATGACAGATCATCAGGAAAGATATTTTGGGGCAGGCAGCCTCGTTGCTGTCCCTGAAACCAGGCTATATGGATGCACCTTTTTTTGAGAGACGCTTTGATAGAACATCTGTGAATAAACGATTTCAGATTTTTCAAAAAAGCCTGCCAATTCTATAGGAAACTTCATTTAAACCAAAAATACATTATAATGTGGCATTTTAACTTTGTACCTAAGCTAACAAAGGGAACTGGATACATGTGGTGTTTTATGTGCCTTACGTTTTTGTTCTTAAGTCTTAGTTTTTGTTCTTAAACCTAAAAAGAGAAAAAATTTGATTTTCTTTCTGAAATCTTCAAACAAGATAAATAATCCATAGTAACAAAATTTAATTTCTATTAGCTAATATTTTAGACCAGAATATTGCAGCCTTAATTTCATGGAGGAAAAGTTTTAATAAAACATAGCATTTCTCATTTGAATGATAAGATCTGTTTTTAGTTCAAATGTCAATTAATGCTTTCCAAGTGTTTTTGAAATGTTTCTTCATGTCAGAAGATGTATTTTTCTTTTACATAAATTGAAATTTCATTTGTAGTGTTAACATATTCTCTATTTTAAGACTCTGGCTTTCATGAGGTTTATATACCCTGTAAAATTATGTGGAAAATTTTGTGAAAACGAATGTAAATGTCTAGATAAAAGTTTCCTAACTTTGATAAGATTCTTAATTAAATCTATGTACTAGAAGCTAAGAACCAGCAAGCTCAGTGAAGCACTTCCAAATCGTTGTTTATACTTCATGCCAATGTCATGGTCCTGTTGAGTCCATGGCTAGACTTTGAAGTGTTGCCCCAATTATTGGGCTTCTCGGTTGGAAGAATCACAAGCCTTGGCCCACGCGATGGAGAGAGATGACAGACACTCAGAAAGTATGCATGAAGAATTTATTGTAAGGAAAGTTTAAGGGTGCAAAGCAAAAGTATGTTTCCTAAGGGGAAATGAGTCAGTAGAAGACACTGTCTACTTCTGCGTTTTTCTTTTTATATATTAGGTTTAGTTAAAGGTTAATTATAACAGTTCATAACTATACGTCCACTGCTTTGGGGACTGAATTCTTTACAGGTATGGACATGACTTAAAGGTTATGTTCCAATCATTCCTTTCTCACATACGTGTGATTGCGAAAGTCACCATTTATGGTGTTTTTCATCCTCTGATTGGTGGTCAGTGTTCCATGGTCTAATCACCCCATTCTTTAAGACTGAAATAACTATGTCCCCCTGGTTGTTTTTCTGCAACCATTTCCTCCTTATTGTGTTTCTATGACTGCTTTCTCCTTTCTGTTTTTCTGGTTTCCATTACCTCTCACTTGTCTTTCTGTCCCTAATATTTCCCCCCTCCCCCCGAGAGACAGTCAGGCCTGAATTCTTTCAGGGAAAAGGGTCGATGGTCAATCTTCTGTAACTGCTTCTTGCTAAAAATGGGTGTCGTTCTTACCTAGAGGCCATGTCTGTCTCTCCTGTTCTGTCCCTAGGAGTTTAAGTTTGTCCTAGAAGTGGAGGCATGTATATCCAAGGTGTTCACAGGTCTTGTTCCAGCATCCCCTGCAGGTATCGGTGAGAATTGTTGAGCCACTGTCAGATTCACATGGAATTGTTGTAACCTAGAAGATATAAACTTGACCAAGAGATTAAGCAGGTAAGGGCCAAAAAGGAGTAATAGAAGTAAGGCTGCCAGAGGTCCTAGGAGAGGTGTTAACAAAGAAAACAGGATTAGACATTTGATTTAAAATTCCGCCAGTTGAATCCCCCAGAATGTCTTTGTTCCGGAAAGTTGTTAACCTTTTTGAGAATATGTTGTAAATTAGTTTGTCTATTAAAGTGGTCTCAAGAATTGTCCATTCACATAATGGCATTGGGGAATAGTTGTAATTGGAGACCCACTTAATTAAAAACCTCTGTCTAATAGAGAAATTGGAATCTCCAGAATAAGCAGGAATCGGTGGGTGATTAACATTCCTTCCCAGCTACATAATAATGTAAATGTATAATACCTCCTAACAGGGCATCCATCAGTGTCTACTGCCACAGAGGAGGAGGGTGATGGAGGCCCGACAAAGGTTTATATGACAGAATAGGTGGCTCTTTTGTCTATTAAGAAAAGTATTTGCTTACTGGCCATATCCAAGGTTGCCCGGGGTTCTTCATGGAAGATGCCAATGGGGTGGGTGGGAGCCTGTGCCAAACCTGGGCCCCATCAGGCCTGATCGTGCTGCACCTCTAGGGCTTGGGCTGTTCCCTGTCCCCTGGGCCGAGGGGCAGTCCCTACCACGATGAGCAGACTGTCCACATCTGGGGACAGGGAGTTTGGGCAGCTCGGCTTTGCTTGCTCTATTTCCCGCCATCAGCCTCTGGGCCTTCACTCTTACAGTGCCCACGTTTCCCACATTGTCAGCCGGTTTCACCACCCTCCCTTGGGCCTCTCCTGACAGCTGGGCAAGCCTGTGCAGCAATAGCCACTCCCAATAATTTGGCTTTTTGTCGTTCCCTCTGTGTTACCTCCATATCTCTATTGTCGTAGATAGTGGTGGCCACTGTCAATAGCTGGGCAGTATCACTTTGGGGGCCCAAGGCCAGTCTTTGAAGTTTCCTGTAGATATCAAAGATTGGCTAATGAAATGAGTATTGGTTGCCTGGGGAGCCCCTCGTTTACTGAATGGAGCTGATCCCCATATGCTTTTCACCAACAGCCTAGATTTTATTTCTTTTATCTATTGAATAGCAATGTGAAGGCAAAACCCACCCATCTTTCCAAGTTAGGTTAAAGACAGCTGTTAGGTGTTGAAATTCATCTATAAAACTTCCAGGGTCAGCTACAAAGCTTTCCAGTTTTTCTTTGCATGTTTCAAAATCTCTCACGGAAAATGGAACATGGATTCTCATAAGCTGTCCTGCAGGTCCTGACACTTCCTGCAAGGTCCATGTTGGATGTGGGCTGGGAGGTGGGTGAGGAGGAGGAGGAGGGTGGAGAGGAGATGGGGTGTGATAACTGGGCGGGAGCTCTGGGCACTGTCCCAGAGCCCAGGCTGCAGTTTCCCCCTCTGCCTCTTTTTTGTCCTCCTGGCAGAAGGGTTGGTGCTCAGAAGGGGCCTGGAACTCACCCTTCATCCCTCCCTCCTGTTTCTTAATCTGACACCTCTCCACACAAGACTCACAGTGTTGGGGATTATCTATTAAAAACATAAAAGCTTGTACATATGGACCTCTGACTGTTTCTCTTCCCCTCTACAAAGGTGGTCTAACTGGCTGGGGGTGTTACTTGTAGCCTTCACTTCCCAAGTCCTCCAGCTCCAATAGCATCCTAGGCTGCCCTGGCCTTCCGGTGACCAAAGCGAGAGGGCTCACCATTGGCTCAGCCTCAGAGACTTTTGTGGTCCCTCTTGGAAGTGTGTTAGGGAGTCCAAGAAGAGATTTAAAACTACCCATTTTTCTCCTATTGGGAAGGGTGTAGGCAGAGGACCCCTGAAGCCCACTGTGGAGCAGCCCGTAGATGTGTTGAGGGAGCACCTGTGAGCTGACTTTAGGTAGATAAGTCCCAAGTAAAGGTTTCGTCCATTTGCTGGAAAGACATAAAACAGAATAGAGGAGGGTCCAGGTGTTCTAGACCTAACCCATGAATGGGCACCATCCAGGGTGGGGTGGCCCGAGGAAGAAGGAGTGGGAATCAAGTATGGTGGAGGGATGTAGTGGCCAAACACACAGGTGCCATCATCCTGCCTTACTGGGAGCCAGCGGAGCTTCAGTGTGACATCTCAGGCTGACCCCAGTAGGCAGGGGTGGCCGTGAAAATAGAGCTCCCAAGCCCAATGAGTAGGGATGTCTCGGGAAAGAATAAATTGTTGGTGACAGTGAGTCAGGAAATGGGAGGAGTATCTCCCCTGAACAGGCACCAGTGGGAGAGAGAAGTTTGTGTCTTAGGGTTTCATACCTGTGAAAAGTGGTGGACGGAATCAGCTTCCAGAATTACAGAAGTGGAACATTCCTCACCCAACATTTCATTTCATTCACAGGGTCCCCCGGAGCTGGAGGGCCGCCCTCACTGAGCACGTGGCCCCTTCCTCCTTTTATTTTACATCTTATTCAATAAAGCCCATTACCGCCCCACGTGCCTCATGCTAGGGTGGAGAGCAGGACCGCAGGGGTCTCTAGACCCAAGGACATTTTATCACCTCCTCAGCCTTCAAACAGACATTCTCCCATAAAGAAATCACTACAGCCCATTACTCCAAAGAGCCTCTAAAACTTTCCTCAAGACAAAGAGTCTCCCTTTTTAATTATAACCAACTTGATTACATACAAAATTGTGTTAAAGGAATTTAAATGGCAAGCACACAAAGGAATGAGCAAAAGACCTGATCTGCCAGCCAGGAGAGAAATGGTAGAGTGCACAGGGGGTTTGTGGTTCACCATCCAGTCTGGCAATAGAGAGAGGAGAAAAAGGGAAACAGAGTCCTGAAAATCCAGGAAGAGCAGAGTGACTGGCTCCAAAGTTAATCAAAGTCAGTTTGTTTACCTGTGACAGAGAGAGAGTTACCCAAGCCCGGCCATCCCGGCGTGACGAAGTTGAACTTGTTCCAAAGCCAGGCTCTGTCCATCAGGAAGAAGCAGTCCCGGAGGGTCCGTGGGTGTGGAGGATGCCGGCTCAGGGGGGCCTCCACCAGTCTTGGAATTTGGAATGCGAGTGCAATCTCCCGTTTTAGGAAGAAGGCATTCACTTTCCCGGTACCCTTCCTTTTTACAGTGGGAGCACTGTCTCCAGGAGCTCCACTCCCTGGGGCATTTCTCTCCAGAGACCCAGCTGATTGTAGAGGAAGCAGGAGCTTTTGGGGTATCTCTGTCTCTGAAAAACCTCTCCTATGGCAGTAGCCACCATTTGAAAAGTTTCCTTCTGCTCTTGGGGCTGCTGCCAGCCCTGTTTCCTCTCTTTTTCATCTCGGTTATCAAAGACCTTGAAGGCCAGGTTTAAAGTTCTGCTTCTGGAATCTCAGTCCCCTTTTCAAGCTTTCAAAGTCTGTGCTGAATGTCAGGGGGCCCACTGGGAGGGGAAGTGAATGGCCAGGATGGATTGTTCCTGCCTCCCACAGAGGGGGCTGGTATACAGGCGGGAAAGGAGTTTGGGCAGCCTGAGTAAATGCAGTAGAAACGAAGAAGAAGGACGAGGGAGAGAGTCAGTAGCCAGGTAGACAGTCCACATAGCAGCAAGGACTGAATAAAACAAAGAGCAGTATATAAAA
The DNA here is from genome assembly GCA_008750895.1 of Mirza zaza. Classification (NCBI taxonomy): domain Eukaryota; kingdom Metazoa; phylum Chordata; class Mammalia; order Primates; family Cheirogaleidae; genus Mirza; species Mirza zaza. The sequence continues at coordinate 114,200 of VSMD01105886.1, forward strand.
TCAAAGAGAAAGCAAAGAAAAGCAAAAGCAAACTCTCCATCATCTTACCCGTCAAGCAGATTTTTTCTGTCCCTGGTTTTGGCACCGAATGTCACGGTCCTGTTCACGGGTGAGCTTTGAAGTGTTTCCCCAGTTCTTGGGCTCTGGGCTTGGAAGAATCACAAGCCTTGCCCCAGTGAGGGAGAAAGATGATAGACACTCAGAAAGTATTCGTGAAGAATTTATTGTAAGGAAAGCTTAAGGGTGCAAAGCAAAAGTATGTTTCCTAAGGAGAATGGGTCTGTCTCCACGAGTGGAGAAGACCCTGTCTACTTCTATGTTTTTCTTTTTATATGTTGGGTTTAGGTAAAGGTTAATTATAACTGTTCATAACTATACGTCATTGCTTTGAGGACTGAATTCTTTACAGGTATGGACATGACTTAAAAGTTATGTTCCAGTCATTCCTTTCTCGCATACGTGTGATGGCGAAAGTCACTGTCTATGGTGTTTTTCATTCTCTGATTGGTGGTCAGTGTTCCATGGTCTAATCACCCCATTCTTTAAGACTGACATAACTGTGTCCCTCTGGTTGTTTTCCTCTAACCATTTCCTCCTTATTGTCTTTCTATAACTGCTTTCTCCTTTCTTTTTTTTCTGATTTCCATTACAACTCACTTGTTTTTTCATCCCTAACACCAATATTTGGTTTCTTCCATCTCTACCAACTCTACACTGTGTATTGTTGGGCTTTGTCTTAGATGTGATTTCATTACAATACAAACAAATCTAACCAAGCCATCTTGAGAAAGCTCTCTCATAAGGACTCAAGAGAGTTCATGGAACTTGTAGACGGGAAGTACAGTCCTGCTTCATGGGGACTAGAACCAGCACCTGTTGAAGCCATCAGCCAGATCAGTATGCTCACTTCTATTTCCAACATTGTCTCATCTCTGCTTCTCAGTGTGTTTCCATTTTGTCCTACTCTCCACGTGCCTTTTACTGACTTCAGCAGGAACCAGGTTCACCTCTCAGAATCAGTGTTCAATATCTTTATAGTCCATTGGCCTGCATCAATAGCTCATTAACTTGAGTTTCTAAGTATCAATTCCCAGTTCCTAGAGTGGAGAGCAAGACTAGTATAACAGATGCTTGCCCCTCAATCCATGGAGTCACACGGCACTTGCTCACTGTGGAGGGATCGTGAAGCTAGATTCCTGCAGAATGGGACCTTCAGTACAGTCTAATTGTCATATTGACAATATTAATAGGATAAGATTAAACCTGTATTAAATATGGGAGATTGGAATCCAGTCAGAAGACGTATTTCTGAGAACCATCATATTCAGTGTGAGTAGCTGAATAGAATCAAATTACTTTCTCATATAAAAATCAAAGTGAGTTACCACCATTTAGGAAGTAAAGACTGAAGAATCACTTCAGAATTTTTTAATTTAACATGTATTTGATGACTTTCCAAGTGACACATACTGATGTAGGCCTGTCAATAAATCACTGGATATGACATGTAGACTGAAACACAGAAATTTAATGATTTTCTCAGTTTAAACAGAGAGCAACAGAGCTAGAGTAAAAACCCTCAGTATTGCCCACTTCACTGTTGATGACGATGTTTATTAAGCAGACACGGCTCACCGTGGTCCTGGGGAATATCATAATTGTTTGTCATTTGTGTACTCAAGAATAATCATCAATTTCTGAAATATTGTGAGTATGTAAATTACATTAGTACAGCAATGCTAAACATCTAATTCTGGCCAAGAGAGTGTAAGGGGGATCTGCCATAGACAACTAGGTAAGAAGGAAAATATAGAAAATAATTTTTTCAGACATCGTACAGAAGGAAGCACGAGGCTGTAGTCTTTGATGGAAAGGGAAGAAATAAATTAGCCCTAGAATTGCTCTGGCTTTCTGTCTGGAACCACTTTGTGGATTGCGATGTAGGGAGGGGGAACTAAGTAAGCTAAAGGCAGTATTCTCGATCAATTAATATGACAAAGATGAGAACTGTGGGAGGTGGGGTAAGGAATCCTGGAAGAGAAACCTGTACAGAGAGAACACTCCAGAAACTTGCATTTTTGTTTTCTGAGTCTGTGGCTGAGTAGTCAGCTGTGCACATGGAAGGTGAGTTACCCATAAACTCCACAATTCCCAGGACTCATACAGAATTGGAAATGTATGAGTTCTGACAGGTCAAGCCCAGAAAGGCCATGTTAAACATATAGGGAAATTAAGGAGGAGCATGCCTTCATGGCAGGGCTAATCTAGCCTTAGAGCAAAAAAATACTCTAAATTTAACATAAAATGCTTAAACTAAGTATCAAAAGGATCAAGCTGATCTATCTACTACATGATTACTTAAGTGACTCCAACCAAAAGAATTTTACCAGTAAGATTTCACTATAGTTTGAGTGTCTCTTATTCAAAATTCTTGGGAACAGAAGTGTTTCAAATTTCATATTGTTTTGGATTTTGGAATAATTGCATATACATAATGAGATATCTTAGGGAAGGAATCCAAGTCTAAACATGAAACTCATTTTTATTTCAGATATACATTATACTAAACATAACCTAAAGGTAATTTCATATAATATTTCTAATGATTTTGTGCATGAAACAAAATTTGTGTACATAGAACTATTAAAAAAGACTAATGTCAGGTGTGACATCATGTCAGTCCTCAAAAGGTATCAGATTTTGGATTTTTGGATCAGGGATGCTTAAGTTGTATGAAATAAAGGAAGAGTGTTTTCAGATTATTAAAAATAATACAAAGTAGAAGCTTGGATCAACATAAAGAAAAATGAAATTGATAAATATGTGTGTGAGTAAATATAATGATATTTTCTCATGTAATAAAATTTCTTTAAGGATAATTATGAAATAAGTAAGATAGTAATAATGCATGCATGAGTGTAAGGAGCTTCTAACTTTTCAGTTTGTCCTTCTATCCTTCTTTCCTATCTTTTTAAAAACTTTTTATTCTTAAGTTCTTGGCCGTCTGTTTGTTAGAAAACATTAAACATTTCTCTTTTTTTAAAAAAAATAGAGTCTTGATTTTGGAACAAGTGATGAAGTACATGAGGCCTTGTCACAAATACTTCATTTTCAGTGAAATACTGCAAAATCAAATGTTTGGCACCTGAGTAGTCGATGTGCATGCTCATCACCCATTCCTCGTGGCAATGACAGTTCCACCAACAGACCTGCTTTGAGATGTATTGTGCACAGAGCTAGTGTTTTTCCAAAGTCTGCTAGTCCCCCACTACCTCATCAGCTACCTCCACGAAGGCTTACCAGAACCCCCCTAACATAACAACTACTGCTGCAAGAGGGCACTTTCAGAACCCTTTTCTGATTCACAGTTGCCTGTGCCTAAGTAGTTAAGTACTTTTATAACTCTGTTCATTTTCAGAGGTTTCCATGTTTTCCAAGATTCTGAGAAGCAAATTAAGGTCTACAGCTGCCAACCTTATGAAAATGCAGAATTCTGTTAAGGACAAAGTCGATACGCAGGCATGTATATGCAGAGAAGTAAAAAGCACATGTAAGTGATAGACAGCGTGGGAAAAGAGAGAGGGTGTGGGTACAGTAATGATGGATGGCTTTCCAGCTTATGGATCCAGTCTCACTTGAAGGATCGGTAGGGTCCAACTTTTGCCCATGATTACTCTGATTCCTCATAAATAAATCTCACTGTCAGAATAGAGGACAAGTCACTTTCTATTTCTTATAACCAAATTATCCCTGAAATAAGTTCAGGCATAGGTAGTCCAGAGATAGGGATGCTAAGAGGAGCAAAGTATTGGAATGGACAGACTCACCAAATTAGACATAATGGAAAAGAGAATTACTGAGCTGAATAGATTGTGGTAATAATGCAGACTTTAGCATAGATACATAAACTGATAGAAAATAAATATCAAGGAGAATTTGAGAATTTGGGTTGATAGAATAACAATTTCCAATGCACATCTAATGGAAGGTACAGAAGGCGAGAAGGGAGGAAATAGAATGTGGGCACGAGGATACTGAAAGAACACATTTCCTGAGAATATTACTGTATTGATGAAAGATACACATTCTCAGATTCAGTGATCCTGAATAAGAACAAAAACAAATACAAACCAAGGTGTGACAATGTAATACTGAGGAACTCCAGAGACTAAAGAGAATCTCAGAAGCACCCAAGAGAAAAGGTACCTTTGAAAGGACAACAATGATTCTGTATCTTGCAGATGATAACCTGTTCTTATTTTGTCTTTTAGAAAAACTAGAAAGACAATTTTTTTACCTCCTGAAAAATTATATATTCTCCCAACAGCCTGTCTACATATTTCTATGTGCAGCATATATTTTATAACATATATATGTAAAATAGGGCTATAATCTGTTGTGTCTCTATAGACTGTGAGATCCTCCAAGGAAGGTATAGGATTTTATTCATCTTTGTCTTCTGACTATCAAACACAGAGCCTGGCCTGTAGTTAAAGCTCTTTCAATGGCTGAGAAAATGAATGGATGACCTAGTGAATGGAATTTGCTCAAATAGTGTAATGAAGATGGTTCAATCTTTCTCATAAGCAAGTGAGAATAGTATTTCTTTCCTTGTGAGGATTTGGTGCAATGTGATATAAAGGATATATTTAAGAAGGTCATCTGTGTCAACACATTTTATCTGCTAAAGTTTAAATTTGATGGCCCACAATTATTTTGTTCCTACCTGAGGACTTTTGACTATGATAAGGCCAAAATATTAGATCTTTTACACCTACGATGAACTTACAATACAGGTAACTTTTCTTTCTTTCTTTTTTTTAAATTTCTGAACTTAGTAGAAAGTGAGATTGGCATAGAAATAAGTAAAGAAAAAAAAGAAAACAAATTGGGAAGGCTGAGGATCACATAGCTTTGTGTAGGGACAGTTTTGCTCCCTGATAATTAGAAATTTGAGTACCTTTATATTGACTTAAGTTTTCTTTATAACTCAGTGTAGAAAACAAGTAAGTAAATGAATGAATTTTTGATGTGGGAAATTGAAGTGAAGCAGATTATCTGACAGCATTATTCTAATCAAATTACAGATTCAAATGCAGTAATCATGCTTAGTATCTTTGAATTTATCAGTGGGAAATTCCTCACTTTAGAACTCAGTAGGAGACATTTGTTTAGCTATGTCCCTGTTTATTCATACCTACACTACTCAGTGATATCTAGGAATGTCTCATTAATTTCAAAAGTCCTATTGACTAGATGATCTTTTTGATTTGTGAAATGTCAATTTATGTGTATTTTCAGACAGAAAAACTCTACTCTTTCAAGATTTTACATCATAAGAGACTGACTAGATCTCTAATGCTGTTATTTATTTTATTATAAACAAGCACAGATTCTCAGCTATAAAATTTTACCTCCCTGAGTTTGAACAGTTTTAGTAAATGGAAATTTTTTGTGTATTCTTTGGTGGTGTTCTTACATTTTTTTTTTAATTTAAGACTTAGAGAAATTACAATCTTTATGTATCAGTAAAGACCAGGTGTGCTTTTTCTAAAATGCCTCAGAACTTCAGCATTTTCTCTACCTTGCTCAATTTTATTTGGGTAATTTGCATTTTATCTTTGGACAATCAGTATGGAAATGCTTCCATTTACAAGTGGCCTAGACAGTGAAAATTATGGCAACATATGTAACTTTGGAGACATGCATGTTTTAGTGACTATTTGGTGTAATGTTCCTTATGTTTCACCAAATAAAAGCTACCAGTGAAAAGAAGAGTGAAAGATCTCTTGTGTCTTTAAGTATGGAGTTCAAACTGGCAGTGCTTGGAACCAATATCCGTTATTTACATTCACTGCAGCTGTTTGCACTTTGAAAACGTTATCTACTTTAAATGAAAAGAAAAAAAGCTTAATTGGTTTTCTTTTTTCATGTGAAATGCTGAACAAAAATAAAACTATAGGAGAATGGCAAGTAGAGGAACATGCAATGAAAGAGCATGTGAAACATAATACAATTGACTTATGTTTTTAAATATAGTACCATATTTGTTATCATTAATACTGTAATGGAAGTTTTCCCTCAAGGATAACATGGCTCTGTTAAAACCATAGATTTAACATCACTTTGCTATTTTCAAGTCAGCCAAACATGTCTATAGAGAGCAGATCTGCAGCAATTTCTCTTTTAGCACAAATTTGAGTCTCAGTATGAGACTGTCTTTGCTTCTACTTCATCTGTTTGGATTTGAATCCATTTACCCCCGCCAACCTAAAAAACCTAAAAAGGAATGAGTTTCTCTCCTCTCTCTCTCTTTCTCTGGTATTTCACTTGCTTTTGCAATAGCAGAAGCATAGAAAATGAATCTATTGCAGCAGCTAGCCCTAGTTGTAACTGTGAATAGGTGAATTTCATTTTTTCCATAATTTCTTTTTTAAAGCATTCTCTATTAGGACCCTTAGGTGTCTGGAGTTCGCATTTGCTCCTGATAGTTTAAGATTTCCTACTATAATTCTCACTTACTAGGATCTTACAAACTCTTCCTTTTCAATAGAAGTATTTGCCTAACAATGTTCTGATCCAAATGGATGTGGTGAAAATTAATAGGGCAATGAGATATTATAATATTGTGCAATATAGTCTATGATTCTAAATTCAAAATGCATGCTTTAAAAAGCTCTCTAAAGAGAACATTCATGTCATTTGGGGCACTATAACAGTACACTTTTGGAATGTTTGTGGAAATTTATGTCTTTCAACAAATTTGAGAAATTTTCAGTTATTATTTCTTCAAATATTTTCTTCTACTTTATTCACTCTCTCTTCTCTTTTTGGGACCTAATTATAGGTATATTAAACATTTTCATGTTGTTCACCAGGTCCCTTAACCTATGTTCATTTTTTTTACAATATTTTTTTCTTTTGTTCTTCAGAGTGGATAATTTCTATTAAGTTAGCTTCAAGTTCACTGATTCTTTCCTCTATTGTTTATAGTTGTTGCTGAGGCAATCTAGTGGGTCTCTTTTCCAGATACCTATTTTTTTTCAGTTCTAGAAATTTCATTTGGTTATTTTTTATTTTTTTCTGATTCTAAGGTGAAAGTTCCTTTTTGTTTTTTACTCATTACAACAATATTTTTCTTTATGTTATTTGTCATTAAACATAATAAGTATACTTTAAAAGCCCTATTTGCTAATTCTACCATTTGTGTTATCTTAGTGTCATTGCCAATGATTGTCTTTTCTCTTGATCGTGGATCAAGAGAGATGAGATGTGAATGGATCACATCTCACTCTTTCTTTGTGTGTCAGATGATTTTGAATGTATCCTGGATATTATGAATATTATATTGTGGGAAATCTGGATTTTGTTCTTTTATTGCTTGCTATTGTTTTAGCAAGCAATTGGTTTCCTAAAAAGTATACACACACACACACACACACACACACACACACGCACACACACACACACACTTTATCTCTTGAATGGAAATTTAAATCTCAATTCCATTTGTTTATCCTTAGGTAGCCTGCATGGTGTCTATGCAGTGACTCACAGTTCAGAAGTCAACCAGAACCATGAGGAGGGCTATGAGGAGAATTTATATGCAAAATTTGTGACTTTCCTTGTGTCACCTTTATGGAATTCTTTCCTCATTTTCTAGCAGCCATGCTTACCTCAAAGTCTGCCCTTTGAATGACTACATATACATCAAAGATTTAGTTTTTCCATGTTGTGCCAGCAGTGGCCTGTCCTTAGGCCAAAAGTCATAAAAACTGGAAAACTCAATTGTCTTTAGATTTAGCTTGTTTTTCTTTATTCTTTGTGCATTTGGATAATTTATTTTTGTTTCAAGTTAACAGTCATTATATATCGAAGTTTGATCTAGTAGGAGCTTACTGTGGCACACTGGAAACAGAGCTCTCAGGTTGCTTTAGGAAACTTGAACTCTAGCAGTGATTGAATTTATTATGGAAGGCTCTGTTTTATCAGGGAAGGAGTGGAGGGTTTGTAATAAGGGAGAATTGGGTTTGATTCCAGATTGATTGGTTGTTAGCTTTTAGACAAAGTCATTTAATCACTTCCTGTCGATAGCTTTATTTGTAAAATAAAGCTAAAATGCATTCTATGGAGGGTTGTTTTGAGAATTAAATAATATAATGAAAATCACTAGCAGAGTGCTTGGTACAATAAACAGTATTTGTTATTATTTAAACTATTCTTAGCAACATTAAAATGAGTACATTAGTATTTAATATGATGACTATATCTAGAAATTTTCCTGGTGTCCAAAAGAAGCAGCTAAGTCATACTTACATTATTACTACAGACAGAATGTACCCATACCAAAACTTCTGTATTGTAAGAATATAATGATTTATTTATTTATCTATTTATTTATTAATTTATTTTTGAGGCAGAGTCTCACTAGGCTAGAGTGCAGTGGCATCATCAGAACTCACTGCAACCTCAAACTCCTGGGTTCAATCCATCCTCCTGCCTCAGCCTCCTTAGTTGCTGAGACAGGCATGCAGCACAATGCCCAGCTAATTTTTCTATTTCTGTAGAGACAGGGTCTCACCATGTTGCTCAGCCTGATCTTGAACTCCTGGACTCAAGTGATCCTCATGACTTGGCTTCCCAAAGTGCCAGGATTACAGGTGTGAGCCACTGCACCTGGCCTCATGACTGTTTTTACAGTAGCAATATGTGTTTTCTATTCTGCAAATCGATCACCATCACACCATTCTTATAAGTTGTCTTCAGTTTTAGATCAAATCTGATTAGAATAAATTTCAGAATATGGTGTCTATAACTTACTGTCTCATTAGTTCAACAAATATTTATTAAACCAGGCACCAACTAATTATTGCTTTATAGTAGCTAAAATGATTGCCATGTCTTCCATCAGAATTTTAAACTTAAGATTCTAGTACAAAAACAATGTAGTTGATGAAATATAGTAAAACACTATATAGTATGTCATTATAAAACATAAGCCAACAGAAGTGATGGCCACAAAACCAAGGATGTTTGTTACAACAATTATGATACTAGAAATGTACAAAAGTCTTAAAGACCATAAATGCTATAACTCATAATTCTGGTTTTCTAAAACTGAAAATAAAAGAGCACCTGCCTGATTTTTTTCTACTGGTATAAAAAAAATCTCTATGGTAACTAAGAATGTGCTTGATCCAAAGATGTAAGATATTATATCTTTTTCTTACCTTTTCCTCCTCCAAATCCTCCAAGATTCATGAATTTGTGTGTGTGTGTGTGCGTGTGCCTGAATCACATTCGTTTGCTTTATGGTGTTTTAACAGGTTGTTGTGTAGTTCATTTAGGTGACAATATGCTTGGAATGTTGAGATATTAAATGTGAAGTTGAAGTAATATTTTTCTTGGTGGAAAACAAAAAAAGAAGTCCTTTTAGATACCTATTCATCTTCCCTGGACACATAAACAGTAGACAGTTAGGAATTATCTCCAGGATAGTCAGGAATTGAACACGGGAGAGCGTATGATATTATTTGCATTCTAGGCAAACCAATATCAGATGTTAAGTGCACTATTGGCTTATACATCCATTCAACAGCAACACATGGATCAATTTCCTTTGTGAAAAATCCAGAAAGAAGTCGAAAGGCTCCTGCACCCCTGAAGAGTGTGAATTCAGCCATATCGAAATTGATGTGAAAACAAGAGACCCCTGCCATAATCCCATCCCTGGCGCAGTGCTGTATGATCAGGAGGGAACCCCCAGATCTCAGCTTCTCCCTGAGGACTGGAGGAGTTGAATCATACACCTAACATCCAAACTTTTCTGGATCCTACCTAAGAGAATGGGCTTCTATGTCGCCTGTCTTAGAGAGCTGACAGGGCTCAGCAAATGCCTGTCCCTTGGGAAGCACAGAGAACAAAATGTCAGTTTCAGCTACCATGTGCTCACTTGCCACAGCTCCTTCCCTCTACTTAATGCACAGTGAGTGTATAATAAAAATATTAGCTCTTTAATACCACTCTTCCTGTATCGTCCTAACATTCTTACCAGTATAGCAAAAGTGCCTGACTCTGGAATCTGTCTCTATGGTTAGTTAACTGGCTTAAAAGTTGCTTTGGTCTTCTTGGTATTGCTCAGCTTTTAGTACTTGAAAGGAATTTTGCTTATAATTTGACATATTGCTGAGACTATTTTCATACAGTGAAACACTGTATTAGTTTCCTATGGCTTCCGTGAAAAAGCCACAAACAGTATTAAATAGCAGAATTTTATTTGCTTACAATATTGGAGGCATAAAATTAAAAATCAAGGTATTAGCAGGCCCTTCTCACCCTGAAGGCACTAGGGAAGGATATATTTCATGCTGTTCTCCTAGCTTCTGGTGGGTGGCCAGCATTCTATGGCATTCCTTGGCTTGTGGAGGCAGAACTCCAGTTTTCACAGTGTTTTTCTTGGGGGGCATGTACCTTTATCCAAATTTCTTACTTTATAAGGACATCAATGGTATTGGATTTGTAGTTTACTCTGCTCCAGTATGGTCTTAAGTAAATCTGCAATGACCGTATTTCCAAACAAGGTTACATTCTGAGATACTAGGGATTGGAATGTCAACATATGGATTTTGGGGTAACACAAGTCAACCCATTAATATTTATTTGAAATTGGTTTATAATGGGACTGACTTATAGTTCTCAAAGCTAAGAATTGTCAAAAACAGGAAGTTTGCTGCAAGAAAATCTTATTGCCAATCTAAAAAGAGTTAAGAAGAAGTAGTGTAGAATCAGAGATAATTACTCTGCCGAATCAAAAGTTGGAATTTATAGATTTTTTGTTTCTTCAATTTCAGGCTTTTCATTGATGGAATGAAAAGAAAATACCAAACCTTATTATGAAGGATTTTGAATTTTAGATTTTTTCTTTTATTCATTTAATTTTTTAAACTAATAATGTTTATTCTTTAAAAATTATTCTTTTTACCTCTTTATTCTGAACTAAAATTGTCATCCTTGTTCAACACAGACCTCTGTGCTGAAGAGATATGAGGTATATTCCATTTTTTCTGTTTCAAAGTGTACTTGGAGCTTTTTACTGTTGACATAACACTACAGAGCAGCACAACAAGAAAAATGGCATAGGCTTAATTTAAGAGGAGAACATAAGTGTTTCATTTAAGAATACTTCTATTATGCACTGTTCAGAATTTAAAGAAAATGAAAAGAATTGTTAAAGAGAATGGAAATTCCATTTTGAATAAAAACTACGCCAAAAGTAACGTACATTTTGCCATGTATCTCTTGCTTTCCAATACTTGAAATACTGATTGAAAAGAAAAGAGATAGCTTTTGTTTTATATGAAATGTTTCCAATGCTTTGAATGCCAGATTTTTAAAAATGTGATTTTGTAAAATTCAATTGGTATAATTTCATTTTCTTTTTTGTTGTAATGTTGTTAGGGGAAAAACTCAAGAACAAAACAACAAAGATCATACTCTGAAAAGCTAAAAGGAAACCAACCAAATTCTTTCTTACATGATTAATCTCACCAATATGTATCATCCCTTACGTGGGCAAGACATTGTGTTGAAGTCTGTGGTCTCACTCTCAACTGTGGGTTACAGTCTAGATGGGCTGTATACAATTTATAGAAAGGCAACTACATGCACGGCTGCAGTTAAAAATTACACGAAGAAGATTAAATTTCCACAAGTTTAGCCATATCAAGGTTTATTCTGTCTGAGGAGAGCAGACAAATCCTCATGACCAATGCTATAGCGGGATTTATAGGTCAGGTATAATTTACATAAGCCATAATGGAGAGAAAACATTTTGAAGGACTGAACAGCATTAGCTATAGCCTAGAAACTAAAAACGTAAAGTGTTCAGAAAATGTCAAGAAATATAATTTCCACTAAAGGTCAGAAATTGGTGGCAAAACTCAAAGGAGAAAGGGTGAGAGAATACAAGGTTATGCAGGGCAGGCCAGGTGTTCAGATTAAATTTGTTGGAGAAAACATGCCAGCGAATAGTTCTTATAGTGGGGAGATGTATTCACTGTAGTTTTAAAGATCATTTTGCCAGCAGTGTATGTGACGCATGTGGTGGCAGGGGTAACTGACATAGGCAGACCTACCTGCTTTGATCACCAGCTCTGGGAAGGGAAATAAAAGCCTTAATTTGGCTGGTAGTACTAACAAAGGAAAAGAAGGATGGTGATTCTTGTTTTGTGTATATATGCCCCTTAATTTGATTGCTCATTTACTCATTTATTTATTCAGATACATCATATGGATTTTGCTAGATAGCATGTCACCATGTGTTCATGTGTCCTGCATCACTGAGTTCTGGACCTCAAGAAGTTTGTTTATCGGATAATGTATCTAACAGGTTGACGTTCCTGGTTGTGGAGGTCGTGAGAACCTGCCTCACAGACTTCTGACTGCAGGGAACATCATTGATCACAGGCTCCCTGTGCTGTGCATCTGATTTCTGAGCTCACATTCGTGGCAAGGCTGTGCTTCCTACGGGCTGCTCCCAGCAGTGACTGTGCACTCCGCCGTGTGCACGTGCGGCAGGCCTAGCCCTGTAGACCTGGGCTCCTCTGACAGGCAGCTGTGGTTCAAGGATTCGTCAGTGGTTTTGCAACATCAGCAGATTACACAGCAGCCCAGAATGCTTCCACCCTAACTTCTCCGTTCTTTTCCCCTTTGAGTTAGACTTGGCTCACGACCTGGCAGGTTTCCCAACCTTATCCAGTACCTTCCATATTTTATCACACAAAGACATTATCCTTAATAAAATAATTGCGTATTTAATCCCTTCTTGGCATTTGTGTCTCAGCGGACTCAAGCTACTGTGAGTAGCATTAGGAGTGGTCCAGCAACTTGTGAAGTAAAATAGGCTTTGGGAGTGACTTTTATATTTCCTGGTAGGGAAATAGGATGCTGTGCTGGTTTCTAGGTGGAACACACATTGTTTCTGAGACAAGCTGGCAGCTCAATTGCTAATTACATCACTGGAGATGTCCTAGGAAAATGTCCCGGTATAAGGGAAAGCTATGGCAAGTACAGTGAGTGATGCAGGCATTTAAAAAATATGGACGTACTTACAAAGACAGTGGGATTGGTCGGTGACTAAGTTGTACCGACATCTTGCAGAAGGATAATGAGAGACCGATAGCCTGTTAACGAGTGCTTAATGGCTAAGCCCGAGAGGTAGAGAGCCTCTGTGCCAGCGTATAAAGAGGCTCTTGTTACTTGTAGTGGAAGGTGAGGACACACTTAGACAGAAGACTGAAAGCCTAGCTATGAGAAATGTATAGCACAAGAGATTTTTAAATAAGAAGGCAAGGTAGGTCTGCTATTAAAATGTCAGGCCTCTGGCAGGGAAAATCTGAAATCCTTTAAACTTGGATGAAATATCCCTGAAGATGTTGACTCCACAGCCTGGCGTGTCACCTTCCCTAGCAAGGGTCAGCACTTCCACTGTGTTTGAAGATACTGCAGAAGTTTTTCCCTCCAGGCCACAGAGGCCTCCTTTACATCTCTGCTCCCGGCTGTCAGGTGGATAATTAGAGTTAGGCCCTCGCATAACCCTGCTGGGTACATGTTGGGCCTGATAAGGGAGAAAAAGGGTCTATGTACCTGAAGAATTGCAAACGTTTTCTGGGAGTTAAGTTTCCTTCCATGTACTGGGAGGAGCCTGAGGAATGCCTCTGGGATTAAATTTTGAGAGTGCTTGGTCAAGGAGGCTAGAATGTTAAGTCTGGCAAGCAAGGATTCATTGGCTCTGGAGCATTTCCTTGGGACATAGGATTTAAGACATGAGCAAGGACCACAGGGGATGAGGCAGAATCTCACTGGAAATGACCGAGTTACTCTGTCAGATGGAAGATGAAGGAGGGACAGAAGGAGGTAGACGTGCTGAAATAAACATATTAGGTAAGGCCTGAAGACCTGCCAGAGAAAAACCCCGAGGGTGCATCAGTCACCAAGGCCACAGAATGGGTGGTAAAGGTTGATGGGGTACAGGTATGTGGGCAAAAGAGGTGGTCACAGAGCTGGGCTGCGTGGGGATGATTGGACGCCTGAGCGTCACAAGCCAGGTTGTGGCACTTAACTTCCAGCTACAAGGAGGCCAAGATTACCATTAATATCGTCAAGGTAGGAGGATCAACCTACCACACTTAACCTGTCATGGGTTGCAGAGATGGTTAATAGAACATGTGTTCTCAAGGACAAAACAAATAGGCAGACAAGGGTATTACTTAATCTCTGCAATTGAAAATGCAAGAATATATAAATTAGTACAGCGATTATGGAAAACTGTACGTAAGTATCTGAAAAAACTAAAAATAGAATTCCACTCAAATAAGTAGAATGGTAGTTACCAGAGGCTGGTGATCTCAGGGAATGGGGAGATGATGGACAAAGGGCACAAAGTCTCAATTAGACAAGGGTTATACTTTCTTCGAGATGTATTGATATTGCACGGTGTGAGGAATGTAGTAAAAAGGAGTATATCTTACATTTCAAAATCACAGAGTAAATTTCAAATGTTCTCATCACAAAAATAAGTATTTGAGACAATGGATATGCTAATTAGCTTAATTTAATTATTCCACATTGTACTCACAAATCATAACAAATAATTTTTATATCCCATAAACATATACAAATGTCCACTTGTCAATTTACAACTAAAATAAAATTTAAAAAGAAAAGGAAATGAAAGAAAGAAGGATATCTGGAGATTTAAGGACATCATCAATAAAACATCACAACTCCCTTGTGCAGTTGTTGGAGCTGAGCCAAATTTTCAGAACTGGAACCCAATGAGTAAGGAAATCTTTAGTAGGAAAAGCCCTACAACAATATGAAAAGTATATACTCTGCCAGTTTCCCAGTCTTTTCCCAAAGGGATCTGTAGCCATTTAATCAGCTTCTGTACCCTGGGAATAAAAAGGAATATCAGGCATTTCTAAGACTTTTGGAAACAGAGTCTGAGTTGATCCAGAGACCAAGTGTCCTCAAACTCCTCTGTGAGAGTGGAGGCCTTTGGAGGTCAGGTTGGAAAGGAGTCCTGGCTAATGCCTGGCTCACCGTGGACCCAGGTATGGGAAGGTATCCGTTGGTTATTCTTCTGGTAACTCAGTGCATAATTGGAATTGATACAGGTGTCATTTGGCGAAGCCCCTGCATAGGGTTCCTATCACCCTCCATAGTGTTGGAGGTATTAGCAGTGATACAAATGCAGCAAGATCCGGTGGGAGAATCGCAATGCAGACCCCTGGGATTCTGAACGTCCATCAGCAGTGAAGATTATGCCCTTTGAGAAATAGCTCTCGTATATTACCTTGGATTATCTCGGTGGGCCCTTGTGTTAGTTTGCTAGGACTGCTGTAACAAAGTGGCTTAAACAACAGGAATCTATTGTCTCACAGTTCTGGAGGCTAGAAATCTGAGAGCAAGGTGTTGGTGGGGCTGGTTCCTTCTGAGGGTTGTAATGAGCAGATCAGTTCCAGGTCTCTTTCCTAAGCTTGTGGATGGCCACCTTCTTCTGTCTTCACATCATGCATTCACAGTGCCCTCTGTGCATGTCTGTGTCCAGATTGCCCCTTTTTATAAAGGAACCAGCTGTACTGGATAAGGGACCATCCTAATTACCTCATTTTAATCCAATTACCTCCATAGGGGAAAATACCTTCAAATATAGCCACATTTTGAGCTACTGGGGGTTAGGACTTCAACATATAAATTTTGGGCCACAGGATTCAATTCAACTCATGATAGACTTAAATGGCATCACACGAATCCTTATAAGAGGAAGGCAGAGGCAACGTGACCACCAAGGCAGAGAGTGTGATGCTGACATAAAACAAGACATGTGGGCAGCTGGAGATTTTGGCTCAAGTTCACTCCGATCACTTTGATGGACTTTTCTTAGATCACACAGAATGTTGGGTTGCTTTCATCCCAGACTTAGGAGTCTGCCTATTTTCTCTCACACAACCGTTCTCCCTGACAAAATCTCCCAGGCTTAATCTCTTCCTGACACCCACCTCTCGAAGAACCTGGACTAACACATTGGAATTTCAATATTTTAATTTAAAAATTGATGTGCTAATTTAAAATTTTCAGCTCTAATTTTTTTCCTAAGCCCCCAGATCAGCATATACCACTGTCTGATTCCTATGTATTTCTTGAAGATACTTTATATACTACATCATGTATAAAAATGAACTCAACAAATCCCTATCCCCTTATAGGAAGGCACGTGTAAACACAAATGCATACACACACACACACACACACACACATATTTCCATCAGTAATCTCAATAAATGACACTATCATATAACCATTGAGCAATCAAAAATTTGTTTTCCTAGCTCATTTCCACACACCCCATATTAATAAAAATCCACATTTTTATCAATTTTGCTCTAATGTTTCTATGTCTCCTTCCCAAATTCCAATGTGTAGTCCTGGCCCTCATTATTGCATATTTAGATTACCACATCATCTCCTTAATATGCTTCTCTACCTCTCATCTTCTCTGCCTCCAAGTTATTCAAAGCCTTGAATCAGCATGATGAAGCTAAAATCCAGATCTGCATATTGTACTGGCATCCCTGTTAGAAATCCTTCTCACAATGTATTACTGTCATTAGGACACATTTTGAGTTATTTAATGTGGCTTACATAGGAATTCATAACCTGGCTCTTGCAGGATTTTTTTTATCACCAGCTTTCACTCCTTGAACAGCCAGCGTTACAAAGCGTATGCCTTTGTCATGGCATGAACTCTGTCTCCGTTTCCTGGCTATTCACATGTGGTTCTTTCGTCCCCTGAGAAACCTTCCTTAATAAGCCTCTCAAGCAGTGCTTTTTTCAAATAGGAACAATTTTTTCCCCCAAAGGACATTTAGCAATGTCTGGAGAGGTTTTTTGTTGTCACAACGGGAAGGTGCTACTGGCATCTAATGGGTAGAGGCCAGTGATGCTGCTGAACATCTGACAGTTCACAGGTAGGTCCCCTCCCCCAGCTAGGCTTTATCTGATTCAGAATGTCAGTAGTGCAGAGGTTGAGAAATCCTGCTGTAGACTCATCTAGTTACCTGAGCTTGCTGAGGGCAAAGGCTGCAGGAGCAGACTCAGGCCCACGCTCACCCTGCCATCACAGTGCCTCAGTACATATTCGTGGAGTGAGTGAACAGGTATCACTCAAACGCCTGTACTACTTTGGTGAAAGGACAAATGCATATAGTTCTTCCTTGTCTTCTGAAAGTGCCCTACTGAAAATAATTTGGCTTTTAAAAAGGTTTTGTTTTCCATCTAGCCCCACCCATAATTCAATCCTGGTTATTAGCTGGGTTTACAATTTGGTGACAATCTCAGGGTTTTCAAATCCAACAGCCCATACGTCTTTGCTATCTTAGTTAACAGGCCTATGATGTCATTTATGTGATGATGCTTTCAGGGATTATCAGCAGGCTTGAGGATACTTATCTTCACACAGAATGATTTGATTATTCTGACTTTAGGCTTTTAATAGTACTTCAGCCTTCCCTCCTCATTGCGGTCAGCTCATTTGGAACATTGAGTTCCATGTGCCCTTTGGCTCACTGTTACCGAGTTGTTACTGCTACATGAAAATCCAAAATTTTGTACCTGTGACCTGCCTGAGATAGCATAAGAAGGATCAATATTAGCTTGGCTTTCAAGGAATGAAAACATTTCTTCAAGTCGAGGGAAATTGATCTCAGTGAGAACTTTTAATGGGCTGGAGGGTCCTATCTGAAAAGCCAACCATTCTCAATAAAATGCTTGAGCAACATTTGACATTAATAAAATCAAGAGCCCTTGCTGGGAAGTTAGATAGAGATTTACATGCCCACCTAGCTTTGACAGATATACCAATATCTAGCCAGTGTTTAACTATGCTGATAATCCGAAATCAGAAATCCTCTTGTGTATCAAATCTAACAATGGTTATCTAGCTCGCGTTTTTTTTTTTTTTTTCTGTAATGTGTCTCTACTTTGGCTTTCTCAGGAGCATGTCCCTTCAGGACAAGCTTGAAACAAAACTGGACACATGCTCGCAATGCTTTTCGGAAGTCCTTTAACTCTTAAGGGACATTTTGAGCTTCAGGAAGTCAGCCAGAATCATGGGGGCAGGCTGTGTAGTCAACCCTAACTCAAGGGAGTGAATTTCTTAGTATTTCAGCAGGCCAAAATTTCATATTGTAACATTCTCCCAATTCATCCTGTCCCATCAATACAACAACATAACAATCTGTATCCCTTAATTCTTAGAGGCATTTTTAATACAAGCAGAATATGCTGTTGGCATTTTGGCAGTACATATCAGGTTTAAGAGTTCCAGATGCATCTGTGCTTCCTGACATTTCAGAGCCGAGAATGTCAGCTGAAACCTAAATGTGACTCCCTCACACTCCGGAAAGGTACATCAAAATCCTGTTACAACATTCCTGCATAGTAAATAAGGAGAAAACAGGCTCCAATTCCGGATACCCTGATATCTGAAAGTCTGTAAACAAAGTCCTTTGTGTCATCAAATAAGATTACCTCCAGCTGTCTCCCTATTTGCAACTAATGAAGTTATTACTCATTTTAGAGGGTTTTGCCAGATTCTGGAAAGAAAATAAATGAGAAATGAGCAATATAGGAGAGAAGCATTCATTCACTCAAGGAAGGTTCAGCTCTGTAAATAATTGTTCTTTATATGGGGAATCCAAAATCTCTCACCGTAATTAGGTTTAAATAAATTTATTTTAAAATTAACATAATAAGATGGAAGAAAAATTATGTGACACTAAATAGAGTTCCCGAATTTTCAGAGAAAAATATCTAAATACATCATACATGAGGTCATGAGGTGTTGTCCGAAGCTGCTTCCTAATACCATGCTATGATCTCTGTAGCTAGTTTAAAATATAAAGTTGTGCTGAAAATCTGTTTAGTAAAATCCATTTTGTCTTTTCCCGAGCCTACAGCTAGACTACATAACCCATATTCCATTGCAGTTAGTTTTGGCCAATTAAATATGAGCAAAAGAATGTGTCCATTTCCAGGCTGGGCCCCCCCAAAACCTCCACAGGGGGCCTTGCATTCTCTTGTCCTTGATCATCTGGATGCAAATGACCACAATGAGGGCTTAGTGGACCCACCAAATGGAAGGAGATTCTGCTCTGAGTTATTGAGTATTGCAACACTTTGTCTCCTTCCATCCACTGAAGAAATCAGCCCTCTCATCCTCCCAAGATTTTGAGCAAGAAATTAACTTTTCACATGTAAGCCACTGAAATTTCTGTCTATCTAGTACCATAACCATGTCTGCCCTAAAAACTGCAGGGATTTGAAGGCTTAGTTTCTGCAATTGTAATTGTTTCTCTTTTTGATTTCCTTTTTTTCTACCCTGGCTTCTTGACTTTACAAATTCCTTTGTTCCTTTATTTTTCTTTCATATTTCTAATATTGTAGTCTCAGTTCTCTCCTTTCCTGACCAGCAAATATCCCGATCTCTTCTATGTTTTTGATGAGATAATCAAGACAGCAATACAAGAAAGTTTGAAAATTTTTTTTAGCAATAATTGGTATTTTAGTCTTGGAATCATGTTGAGATAAATTTTAAAATTTCAGATTTTGATATTAATCTACTTTGTCAATATTTCTTTTATATTTTAGTAGATCATGAATAGATTTCTTAGGGAAAAGGGTGGGATTTTGAGTTTAGATGAGTATTTATTTAACTTTCCATCTCTGTCGAAGTTTACTTCATTAGGTGAGAAATGAAAACCTACTGTACTAGACTCAGAGAAGAGATATTTGCCACAACTAGGTGATGAATCTAAACGTAAAAACCTCCCTTGAATATATTTGTGGAGTATTAATGTTATTATATCCATTCTGTGAACTTCAAGTAGTTTTATCACATAAAGTATGCCACCAAAAGTACTACAAATTTTAGGAAACCGTAATTTAGACTGGTGAATCTTATTACCAAATGGCATAATATAAAATAAAAATTTGATGAGCATATATATTTTTATATCATTGTGATATTTAATATTGATTATATATATTTTGTTTTATATTCAATTTATTTCTATATTCTGTTTTTGTGAAGATTATTTTTTAAATCTAGTTTCATGCAGACAGGCAGTAATGTAGTACAATGTTACAGAGGGCTTATTTTGTACCTTAATGTGGGAAATTAAGCTCTGGCTTTGCTCAGAATTTGATTATCACTTGTAAAAATCTAGATTTAAATCTCCTTCACTCACATATAGCCTTATTACTCAATATTCGGTTTCTTAACAACTTAACAGCACAGATGCTGTATGTTAAATGCATAGACAATCCAGACACAATACTGAGTTAAAGAAGGAAAATATTCATTGAAAATGGATTGAAGTGTAGACATGAGAAACATTATGTAATTCCTTATTTTATTTTCAAGGTTTTTGTTTGTTTGTTTTATTTCAGCATACTATGGGGGTACGAATGTGTAGCTTATATATGCTGCCCTTGCCTCCCCTCCCCACCGAGTCAGAGCTTCAAGCGTGACCATCCCCCAGACAGTGCACATCACACTCATTATGTATGTATTTACCCACCCCTTTCTTCCCCTTCCCATCTGCCCGATGCCCAATAAACGTTATTCCTATATGTCCACTTCAGTGTTGATCAGTGAAACCAATTTGCTGGTGAGTACATGTGGTACTTATTTTCCTTGGGATTACGCTCTCTGAAGTTATGCCATGTGAGAAAGCAACTAGTTTTATCATTCTCTACATTTAAGTGCATGTGGGTGTGTGTTAGAGTATTTATTTGTATTTGTGATTTTACTGTTGCCCGGAAGCCTGCATTTCCTCTGTTTTTCTGTTGTCTCCATGGAATCCTCTTCCTTTTGCCTTGTTTCAAAATAACCATTTTTCAGGTAGCAACTCACTTTTCACTTCCTCACGGTTGGCTCTTCTGTTTTACCCTGTCAGGAAAAGTTCCCTGTTACATGGTCTCCTTCGTAGCTTGTCACAGTTAAAATTTTACATTTTGTTTATTGTGTTATATGATTAGTGACAGTCTCGTCTACTAAGCCCTGTTTGGTTAACATGAGGCCACAATATCTTTGGAGCTACCTGGGATCTTGTTAGAAAAGCCACATATTGGGCTCAATCTCAGACCTACTGAATCAATCTGCATTTTAACAACATCCCCAGGGATTCACACACACATTAAAATTTGAGAAGCACTGCACTGGATGATAAGCCGCATGAGGGCACGGTCTGTCAAATCCCCGGCGCTGAACACCGACCATGCTAGAAATTTATTTATTGAATACATTTCTTTATTGAATTACTACGTGTGAAATGTATCAAATGTCCATGGGTTCATTGAAAACTAAAAAGGTAGTCCAGCTAAGTATGATTCTTTCCAACTTTTTCCATTTGTTCATTCAACAGATATTTAATGAATTCAAATCATAGGCCATGAATGGTAATATAAATAGGTGCTTGCCATATGTTTATTAATTAAATTATCATCTAGCACTTTCTAATGGATAAGTAGTAATATCTGCTAAAGGTTTAAGAAAGTGTATTGGAGAGCTATGTAAATTTAGTCAATCAACTTAATTCTTTCTACTAATTTGAAAAGACTATTAGAATATAATTTTAGCAATGAAGCACCTCAACTAATTTATTAGAACACTGGTGTTAACTGCAATTATTGTTTATGGACTGCCCTTCTAAACTGTGAGCTCATGACTGTGGTAGGAGTCACAGTGGATACGTTCATCCTGATGTCTTTAACCTGGTGCATGGTGTCTGCTGATAGTTGCAGAGAAGGGATGTTAAGATGAAATAATTAGGGAAAAATCTTCTAAAGTGAAGTTAAAATAGAAATTCAGGTAATTTGTGAATCATTTACAAATAAAATTTTTTCTGTCTTCTACTCTAGGGAACAATGCTTTATCAGTAACTTCTTTCAAATTACTACATCTTTTATTAAATTCTAAATTTTGAGTCGAACTTAAAGGTCACAGTCTAGGAAGCAGACTGAACCAAAATATGTGTGATGAGGATTAGTGGACTTTTCTTGGTTTCATTTGCACATATGCAATGTAATGACATCAGTATGCAAAATATGCCACCAACTACAGTTTGATGGAACTAGAGATCTTTAGTTCTAATTAAGCTGGAGTATAGCAAACTTTTCTAAACTTATGCTATAAACTTAAGTAATTAGGTTTTCTCTTCATAGAAAAGAATATGTGGTACAACTTCAAAACTGTATGTACAAACATTTATCATTGCTAGAAATGTAAGTTTTTCCTCAAAGGATCTAATTAAAGTTCTGGACATTTATTCTTTTGATATGATACAGACTGTGAGATCACAGTGGGTATTAATATGGCTGATAAAGATTCTAAAAATATTTCAACTGTTTGCTATCATTTTGAAGAGTCAAATTTTTAACTAGCTGAGAAGAAAAATTACTAAAACTATTTGAAAGAAATTATATACTGATTATTACATTCTAATGAGCTTAAGTCTTTAATTCTTTGCTAAATTTTTACAATTAAATCTTGATGATATATATTTCTGTGTAGGGAAAAAATGCAGAAGAAAATATTCTCATGAGACCCATGCATAGTGAAGCCTTCATCATTTTATAAGGATTAATTTTTCAGGAGAAAATTTTATTAGACTCAATGTAATTTGAACCAAAGTCAATTTTTAAAATATTAAATATATGTCAGTTTTTAAATTATAGATCTTAAAGAGAAGGAAGACCTTTGGAGACTGATTTGGATAATGTTTTCATATCTTGCCTTCTGCGTGGTGAGTTCTCTACTGTCTTTCTCCCTCAGCTTTCCTACAATCCCAATTAAAGCTCTAGTTTCCATTCCTTTGCTCAGGCTAATTCCTCAAAACTAAAATTCTATCTCCAATTGTCTCTGTCAATTTAAACAGCATGTTTCACAAATTATCTCCTACGGAAAATGGGCTTCCCTATTGTGAATCATTTCAACGATATAATCTATAAGATTCATCTACTATAAAATAGCAATTCAACCAACAAATATTTATAAATGCCTAATAGTTGTATGCTTTCCCTTCTCTCTCTATGGAGTGTGTGTGTGTGTGTGTGTGTGTGTGTGTGTATGTGTGATAGAATAAGAAAATATGGGAACACAACTTTATATATAAGAACTCAGCTTTCAATTGGGGCTGGATTTTCACTGATGTAATTCCCACTTTATTCAAAATTGAGATTGGCTAAATTATTTCATATATAGAGTTAAAGAAAATACTGTTTTTATGACTCTGCTACTTCAAATATCCTAAAAATCCTAATGAAGTAGAACTATTTGCCCCATTTCTTCTATGTATTGAAACTGACTCAGAGAATTATGAACTTTGTCAATGTTGAGATTTGAACTAGTGTCTCTCTGAGTACATGAGTCTCTTTTGCATGTACTATGTTACCATTTTAGTTATTTAAAATTTTGGTATGCTACTTTCTTTAATTTTCTTTTTTTCTTTTTTTGAGACAGAGTCTTACTGTGTCACCAGGACTAGAATGACATGGTGTGAAGCTAGCTCACAATAACCTTAAATTCCTGGGCTCAAATAATCCTCCTGCTTCAGCATCCTGAATCTACAGGTGCACACCACCACTCCCAGTCAATTTTTTTCTATTTTTAGTAGAGATGGAGTCTCACTCTTACTCAAGCTGGTCTTGAACTCTTGACCTCAAGTGATCCTCCTGTCTCGGTCTCCCAGAGTGCTAGGATTACAGGTGTGAGCTACCTAACCCAGCCTGCTTTAATTTTCTCATTGTTCTTCAAAATACATAAAATTTTTCCAATGTTTAAAGTGGCATAAAATATGAGTTAATTTTTATATTATAGCTTTCTATTATTTTATAAACATACAATACTAAAAATGTATGCTTCCTTATCTCTCATCATTATGTCCTCCTTCAAACCTAGTCCTTTTTGAGTAATTTCAGATGGATTCATCCTAATTTAGACAGTGGAGTGTTGTCACTGGCTACCCCCTTTTCTTCACCTCCCTATTCTAGTCAGTCTCCAATATTCTATTCATGGAATACTCTTATTTTAACTAAATATAAGTCCTCATAGCAGCTTTAATATAACTTCACTGGCCCCAAAGTATAAGTCATATCCTC
This sequence comes from Mirza zaza, assembly GCA_008750895.1. Taxonomy (NCBI): domain Eukaryota; kingdom Metazoa; phylum Chordata; class Mammalia; order Primates; family Cheirogaleidae; genus Mirza; species Mirza zaza. Next base: position 138,422 of record VSMD01105886.1, read on the forward strand.
ATCTGTCACCCTGGTTGAATCAACATCCATCCCTCCCCTGAGGGCAAAGTCAGCTGGGGTTTTGTTCAGGGGGGTAGGCTCAGCAACTAGCCTGACATCTGACATCTAGTAAGCATTTGATGACCTTTTGTTGAATAAATTATTAACATACTCTTGGGCAAGTCGACTTTCCAGCCATATTGTTATATTTAATATTTCTTTGTCCATATATACTATTAAGAATAGCTCGCAGATGAAATAAGTTATACAGGACTTAAAGGCATGTGGCATATAAAGCAAATTAAGAATTGTTTTACCTCTAACTTAATTATCTTTTTCAAGCTTTTCTCTTATCGACAATGTTTCAGTTTTCCTGTTTACTAAATTTAAAATAAGGGAGGCACCTTAACTTTCTTCCCCACTCACTACTTAGCATTCTGGATTTCATTTGCTCTTTTGAAGTAATTGCTCATGAACTGAGAGTTATGTAGATTCTTCTTACAGCTACCCCTCTTTCAAATCCTATTACCTCTCAGGAATTAAGATTGTCTTTCTCACTTTAGTTTTTCCTGTCACAGCTATCAGATTATTCTTCATTAATCAGGGGTTATGTTTGCCATTCCACTCAAGCCTCTGAATGGAGTTATGTAGTTTATCTGTTTAAAATTTATTCCTGTTTAAAATTCCCAGCTAATGACCAGTATACTTTATTACATTATTTTATCCCTTTATCTTTAGTATACAAATGAGCTTTTGTACTCCACACTTAATGACTCATATGCCACCTCTAATACTCTTTTTTGAAATCTTTATTCATGCTCCTTCTTTATTCCGATATTCTCATTCCTTTCTGCCAGTCTCCAATCTAGCAGAATAGGGAACTTCTCAATGAAGCTTTTCTGATTATGCTTACATACGAATTTTCTTTCCCAGGTCTGGATTCCAGGAACTTACACATTGGATTATATATTGCTTTGTATTGCTGGAATCATCTTGGCTTTGCCACTTATCAGATGCATGGCCTTAAGTGATTTAACCTCCTTCTTTTCTCAGTGTTAAAGTGCATAAAGTGGGCAAGGTAATACAATCTGTCTCACTTGAAAAGATAAAATAAGTTAGGACATGTAAAACCTGTCATGTACTGTGGGTTAAATAACAGTTTTCTTAAATTCTTATGATTATTCTGCAAATGATTCTACATGCATCAGCCCTGCAGTGTTGTTATCATAACGGAGTTTCACATACTCATGAAGAGTTGCCTCATAGGCTCAAGTTCAGCTTGAAGTCTTCTAAATAAGAGTGGAAAGCAGAATCAGGGAGGACAGCTTCACCATTTCAAGACAGATACAGGGATTACACAAAAGATTCCATCAGCATTTTTGCCTACTGGTTTTAAGGTAGAGGGCTCAGAAAAGACCAGTGAACAGTCAGTGGCTCATTTAGATTCTAGCAATCTCAGGACCATAGAGCCTCCAGTGTGAAGAGTCTTTCTGATAGTTTTCTTTATTCTTTGTGGTATTCCCACCTATTCTTATGGTGGAGCTGTTGGCCCGGCCCCCTATGACAGAAAATTCTTTAAGGTAGTATCCTGGACTAGAGATAAACAATCTCCCTCCTCCTCAGCCCATGGTCCATATACCTAATCGCAGGCCATGATTTCTCAGCACATTTTGAATCTCTGTGGGAGTTTTTAAGTTCCGTGGGACTCTGAAGGAGTTCAGAATTCAAGAAGAGCAGTCCCATTTTGCCAACTTTATTGCACCATAGATTTCTCCTGTAAACAGAGCCGGACGGTGTTCAGCTTTGAGCACGGTGGTACTCACTGCACGTAAGTTCAGCGGTTTGTGACAGTGCACGCTGGAGGCACATGGTAGCTCCGCACCGGTGTGCAGTGTGTTACTCTGAACTAGGGGCACACGTGGCTGACTGCACCTCAAAGGCAAAGTCATCTTGGGCTTGGAAGCAGCTTGGTCATTTATCTGTGTCAGCAAAGAAATAACATTGCCTCAGAGCTCTAGAAAGAACCTAAGGCAAGTTTCTTAGCTCTTAGTTCTGTAACTGTTTTCCACTGAATAAAATCCAACCCACTCCTGTTGTCTTCCTTCCCCTCACACTTGCTCAGTAATTGCCCCACCCCCACCACTCACCCCTTCCCTCTCTCCTCCTTGGTAATCTTACATCCCTCTTCCCCCCTGCATTCCTAGGACCGGTAAGACACTGTGGGTCAAGTTGTATTATTTGCTATCAACGTGAGCTTTGATAAGTTTTCTAAACCTCTATGTGCCTAAGTTCTATTCGAAAGGGGCCTCATGCTACAGACCTGACAGGAGAGTTGAGAGTCCTAGCACAATATTTTCTAAACGACAACTTTAAGAACTGAAAACTAACAGTCCTGCTACGCCAGCCTTCATGATCACGTAGAACAGCCATCTAACACGCCAGCCATGTGGTTATGTCCCTCAGTTCCAGAAAAGATCACTTGTAATCACTAGCTGGTTTCTACAACTGTATCCTGGACAGTCAGATATAATGAATCACTTCCAAAATATGTAATTACCCATGCAAATGACACATACATTGAATTTTTGGGAAAATATGTATTATTCTTCAAGAATAGCATTATAACATTTTATCATGTCCTCATTGCTTTTTCTCTAAAATCTATTATATCTTAATAACCTTTCATATATCAATAACTCTAGTGTATGTTCACATACCTACCCTGTTAGCCACCAGAAGAGAACTTAGTTATTTGAAGGCCCAAGGTGCATGGCAATTTTACCATATAAAAACCAAACTCAACTTCCCTTCAACTATTTAAAGGAAACAGGTAAGAAAGGAATATAATTCAATTACTATATTTTCATTGACTGGAATTGGCAGAGTGGGAAAAAAATACCCATAAAGAAATAATGCCCTAGTTGTAAGAATCAAAATGATACTATTTTCATTTTTACTTTACTTCTTTTTTTTTGCCCCAAACACCCGTAGAAGAATATGACTTTACTTCTTTTTATCACACATAACACATTTTATAAAAGACCACATTATTTTTGTGCTGTGTATATGAATTGGCAGATCGAAAAACAAAATCACAAAGATTTTTAACGTCTTGCCCAAGTTCTCAGAACTTCTGTTAAATTCCATCTTCTTTTCATTTTCCTTTCAATAACTTCCTTCTTTCTCATAGCTAATTCATACACCGACTTCTTGAGCCATATATGGTAAATATCCAGTTTGAGATATAAAATAATTAGATAATTTAAATAAATTGGGGATGGTACCCTTAGGCAGAGTCTGAAGCTGCAGAAATTTTCTGTCATTAATTTTACATCCCGTTTTCCAGTTTTTTTCCCATTCCTTCAACTAGTACTGATTTTGTTGAGTACAAGTGACTCATTGTCCTGAGGAAAGGAGATGTTTTAATATTTTTAGGACAATGCTCTATGTTATGGCATTTTTAGCCCATTAGGAAAAAAAGAGACAGAAAAAAAATTCATATTAGGTAGTTATTCCTCCTTCACCTGTCCTCCCTCCCGTTTTTCCTCCTTCATACTTCATCATTATGCATTCATCTATTCAAAAACTAGTGTGCACTTAGCAGGCAGCGGGCTTTGCCCTAGGCGCTGAGGCTGGAGTTCCTTGTGTGGTTTCTGCTGAAGTGAAATATGCAATTTATCTGACTATTTAACCTTTCCACCAGCACCACTACCGCCATGGTGTGTGCATTCACATATACGCAGACACACTTTCACTTCGATTTGCAGTATCTCAGATGATACCTAAATTACTTTTAGTAGGTGAGGTTCTGTCAGTTTTCCACAAATGTTGGTTTACTAATAAATGGCGTATGCATCACCCAATCTTCTTAATAAAAATGGATTCTGGTGCCCCACCCACATTTACTAAATAAGAGTTTCTGCAAATGAAGCTTGAAAACTTTTATTTTTAATGTGCTTCCCAAGACATTATGGTACGCAGCCAGATATCGTCAATTAGTCTCAAACTGTGAAATTTGCTGTTCTTACTACAGCTGTCAAAACTCACTTGCTCTGTTCCTGATAAAATGAATCCGTCCAAGAGAAATTATTAATAACCGCTAATGGCTTAGTGTTGCTATAAAGAAAATTTGCATTTGAAAAGGAGACACTTGAGGACAAATGTCTTACCGTAATGGAGCAAGTATACAATGTGGATGGGTTGGAAACTAAAGTGCGCTGATCAAGAAAAGTATTTTCGGGAAGCCAGCATTGCTGTTATGCCTCAAAATCCACCAAAGGATGGGGACAATCTCTTACTCATCGGGGAGAATTGGATATAATGGAGAAAAAGAAAACTTGTATGTATACTAATCAATCTTTTTTATTACTAAAGTTGTGGCATATAATGGAAGGGAGAAAATATTCGAACAAACCCATTAAAATGAAGTGGTTGAGTCACTATTTGCAGAAATGCATTAGCATGAGGTTGATGACTCATGTGCTGTTTCACTTTCCTGGAGAGGCAGCTGCTCTCCATTAATGACCAACAACAGTGAGGAGTGATGCATCTGCCCTGTTCTGGCACAGGGGAATGCGCCACCTGTTCAATTTATAACTACAGCCTCCACAAATCAACATGAAAATGAAGCCTCTAGATTCTTTGAAAAAAAATTGTTGGAATTACCGAGCCGGAATGGAAATAATGTGTAGCTTTTATGCAAAAGCATCAAGAAAGCCAAAAGCCTTCGTTTATTCTCCCCATTTAGTGTTCGGAATTACTTGGAAGAAACAGTGCTGTCACTGTGAGAGATGAATATCTTTGACACAATGAAAATTGTTTACTCAAGTGTTTCATATTAATAAAATGGTTTCAGATTCATTGGGTACTTATTGTCCTTGGTTCCATCTGAAAATCACCTGTGGGAAAATCAGTGCACTTTTGTGAATCTGTGAGTGTGTAAATCCGATGTAACTCTTTTAGTCTTAGAGAAGTAATATAATTCAGGAGATAAGAAAATGGTTCAAAAATTTTGAGATCATAATTTTCTCTGTTAAAGTTTATGCCATACAAAAACAACTGATTCCGTTTTGTTTTCTTTTGCTTATCTCAACTACAGTTCTTATCTTTTCTGGGAGTAAATGTCTCATTTTTTTCCTTACATATTTTTGTTGATATAAATTTGCTCATGTTATTCTCTCAGCTACATTTACCCCTCACCATTGTCCATTTTAACAAAGACAAAATCACCCTTGAAGGCCTGGCAAACCTGTTTTCTATTCTGTGATGATGTCTCAAAACAACCTAGCTCAGTTTGTTTCTAGCTCTTCTAAATATTAATATTTAGAGATTCAATTTTTCTGAATAAACTTGAATTTTTGAGACAAATTGATATAAACTTGGAAAATGATTAAAATATTTATCAAGCGCTCCTCAATTTCTATGTAATGCAAAACTTTTTTGTTCTTTAATGACATACAATCTAATAAAATTAATGTGTATTGTGTTAGTCTTAGTAAAATCAAAATATTACATTGTATTACTAAAAATAGCACTAATGTCTGTCAAGACCTCTGAATGGACTGAGATTCTCCCTGACTTCTAATAAGCATGCGTGTAAGTCTTCATGGTTTTATTAATCCTGAAAAAAGATATGAGATTCTTGGGTCAGAGATAAGGGAATTTATTACTCACCACACAGCAAGAAGCATGAGCATCTGCATATTTGTACAAGCTTCCCTTGTTTCCATGATGTACCCAGATAGATGCTTACACACGTACTACAGGAAAGGATCCCTTAGCTTAGAGAACCCAAGTCTTTAAAGTGGAGAGTAAGCATACCTGACCTTTGCCATAGAAAGAACAATTACATTTATTACAGGGGAACAGTAAGCATGGCTGCTTTTTGTTCCAGAACAGAGGTCAATCAGTACCTCTGCATGCAAGATATACAGAGATGAGAGAGACCCATGGAACATGGTCTTACGGCCATGTATAAGGATGGTCTTACGGCCATCCTTATACTGCAGTCCACATATCTGCCAACAGTTGTCTCTAAATTATTCTGGCTTCTGAAGAATTTTCCCACGAGTACACTACTATGGCAGACATTCTGATAAATATGACCAACGGAAACTGAACCCACACCTGTTCAATTCAACTCAGTCTTTATTGAAGGCTACTAACAACATGATCTAAATGTCAGGATGAACCCAGTTGGCAGTATGGACCTCAACTAGTCCTTTATTTCTTCACCCTCTCAGGGTCCCCACTCAGCTGAACAAATCTCACTGGGTTCTACCCTAGAAACCTAGGTAATTTTCTCCTTAAATTTTTCATTGATATTTCTACATGGGCTGAAATATAATCCAAGTACAATAGGAAGGCTTAAAGTTCCAAAGACTTCAGCTTTGGCCAGCTTGGAGGAAGTCTAAGACAATTTTATGATCCATAAACTCCCTGACAAGTGAGTTGAGGACAGTCTGATAGTCTCCCAAGTTCAAGGTGGTGTAATTCATCAAGTCATGTAACGTCAGAGAAAATGTAGTGATTTGATCTTTCTAATTGGGGGATGCCCAATTGTAACGCTAGGTACCTACAGGGTAAACATAAATTATAGCAACGTAAGAGTAAGTTATACCTCTGGGAATTTTCCATGAGTAAACAATGTTAGCTTTGTTTTTGAGTTATCTGCACATTTGAGATATATGTGATCTATTGGTGGGATTTTCCTAAACTCTCAAAGGTCTTACGGCCATCCTTATACTGCAGTCCACATATTTTGAGAAGGAAGGGAAGGTAACAATTGGCTTCAACACAAGAAATAGTCTTGAGGGTGCACATGATATCCCTGGAAAGAAAATGTTGTTTATAATCGTTGGGGCCCCTAAGAGGGACCTACATCAGCTGGGTTGCAGAGCAGGTTAATTGTCTCTGGCGTGACATCTTGGCCAGTTGGTAGGCCTTGGAATCTCAGTTGAGTCTGAATAACTGAGTTTAGTCTTTGTTTTTACATGGATGCTTGAGAACAATAAATCCAACCTATCCTAATTGTTTATGCCACCATCTTATGGCATTCATCTGTCCCACAGTATGATTGATGAACCACTTTGGGAATGGGGTAGGGGAGGACAGCCAGAAGATGCTATCACTATAGGCATCTTTTTCTCATCCCTGTTCTAAAAGGAGAAGGCTATCTAAATTTTCCTAGTGTGTGTGTGTGTGTGTGTGTATACACGCATATGTATAAACTCACACACACATTCAAAGACACCCTTTATCAGACTTAGGGACTTCCTAAAAGAAATAGGTTGGGGTGTCTTCCTCACCTCAAACACAGTGAGAGATGTTTTATGGGAACAATGAGAGCTTAACATGCACTACCTGGTGACTGCACTGATACTGATTTGCAGTGCAGGATTTCTTTGGGCAAAGGATGTGTCTTTTACATTGACCAGGGATAGGACATGTGCAAAAGAGTACTTGTGTAAAATTGTATTGGGTCCTGTTCAGTAACGCCACAGGGAGAGCTGTCCTGACTTAGAGATAAAACGAAATGTCATCAAATTCTTAGGGGATACGATATGAATACAGTTTACTGCATTACAGATCCTGCTGGTCATAGAGCCTTGGTGATGGGAAGATCTCCTGATAACTGAAGATGGAATTGTTTGGGAATGAACATATTTAATTACTGAGTTGAGACTGTTTGTCATTTTGAGTGACTATAAGATTATCTGTTTTATAAGACTAACCAAAAAATTATGTGGCTTCAGTAAGTTTTCACATACTGGCAAAGAAAAAATTAGCTCCAAAGGGTCAAAATAAAGTTATTTTTTGATCACATTCATAGAATTATGTATGCACAACATTATGGTTACATAAGGAACTGTGCAATTTTCTTAGGACAAATAGGAGTTAGTACATGCTACAAATTATACTTAATATTATATAGTATATATGTGTTTTATATTGGCATTGAGATAGCTTCTAATTTCTTTCCATTAATAGTTGATGAAAGACATTTAACCAAATGAGGAAAAGAAAATAGTCTCAATTCTCATTCTGCGTGTGTCTGTATAGTCTGTAGCTTCTACATTTGTAATTTTTAAACACTCATAGCAAATAAATAACCAAGCATATTATCTTCTTCAAAGTACTTTGGTTTTTTTCCTTTTTTGGGGGGGAGCACACAGTGAATATTCCTACTGCTAGCTACTTAGTACATTTAAATGAATTTTACCTCTTTTTTGTGTGGCTCAACGATAATTTACTTTTTTTGTCCTGAATAATTTGAATTATATGCCTGTGCTCTCAGTTCAGCTCCTTCTATAAAATACTATGTTCTGCATCATGAAGTAGGTTTTATAGCCCCACATTTTTGGCAGAAAGTGCAAGATTGAAGTTTGAGCTTTTTATAGCACTTGATTGACAATCATGGTCACTTTGATAATTCCTATGTGACTCCATTAAATGTCCCTTAAACTGTGTTGTGAAATGTTGAGGCCTCAATGATTAATCACTGTCTCTTCCATATGGGTTATACACACCATGATCACTGTTAATTCTCATATTGGGTTTGAGATCATGAGAATCCACTAGGAAAGCTAAGCTTTGTGCTTAAAATATAAGGGATAAGAGTGTAGCTTCTAGAGGTCTTCAACCAAGATGACATGTTATTAAAGAATATATATTAATATTTGATAAAGCAATAATACAAAAATGATTCCCAGGATAAAAAAATATGTTTTATTCACTGACTTCATATACAGCGTTATTTGCAAAACAATTTTTGTTTTTAAAATATAAAAGTGCATTTGAAACAGATATGTTATTATTTGACAATGAAAGATAATTTTTATGTATATTTTAAGAAAATAATGTATTCTCAAAATTCCAATCTATAATTTACATTGATTTTATTAGTCATGGAATATTTTGTAGTTACCTATTGTTCATACTCCTTATATGTACAAAATATTCCATTTAATCCTGTGAGCTATGTTCTTTATATCACTGCTTTAAAATTACAGAATTGTGTTTAAGACATGTCAAAGCACCTTAACATATTTTTGCCAATTTTTGATACTAATCTGTGCTTTTTTATTATAATATTGTATTATACTCATAAAAATGTGTTTGAAAGAAAGAGTGAGAGAAAGACAGAAACAAAGAGAACAAAGATACAGAGACAATGAGGAGGAGAGAGAGCCTGAGACAGATTTTCTGAGACACTGCCAACATTTCATTTCCTAGCCTATGTAGTGGTAATATGGGTGTTTTTAAAAAATTTCTATTGTTTTAAAATATTCATGTATTTTATACACTTTCCTCTTTGTATTATATTTTTCACAATATAAATGAAAATAGTTTAAGATACACATAAAATGTGCTTGGTAAATTGTTATTTTAAATGCACATACTAAAAATAAAATGTCCCTTCTCTAGGGAACAAAAATTCAAATCTAGGAATGTTTTTAGAAAATTGTATGGAAAGTTAGATAAAATGAGTGACAATAATTGCAATATCTAACTCGCAGCTGTTATGTGATTGCTCCAAGAAAAAATAGCGGCATATAGTTAAATAAGTGTTTACAAAATGAAAAAAGTGTTTTCTTTGCATATTGTGTTGCCTTTATTATTATATTGGGGGTTGAATTTAAATCAAATCCATTTTACATATATGTTTATATAAAAGAGATACCACATCTTTTTTATATTGGTTCAAAGAAATTTTAAATATGGTTTTAAGTAACATGGCAAGCTACAGAAGATTAGATATAGAAAAAATAAAATTGGGAGTATTCAGAATAACTGGGTAAATCTTGTTTTTACTTCTGTTTATGTTTGTTCTCCTCTTGAAAAGAGTAGCACTTTGAAGAGTGTAAAAATCTGTATTTTGATTCCACCTGTGCAGCAATACTTTCCTTAACATACATTTCAAATATGTCAAAATATGTCATTCATATTTTTGATAAATTTTTAACAAGAATATCTATGGACATTATATTGAACTTGAAAAAGTAAATCTCTCATGCATTAAAATATTTTAAATTTCCATTTAAGAAAATGGTACCTGTGCCTTAGTTGAAAATCAATTTAATTTGATCAGTTTAGCAATTTAATTGTGTAATAACAAAAATTAATTAAAACAGATTCTATTCTTTCTGAAAAATACAGGTAAATGCTAATGTTTATTATTTTTTTGAGACATTACTCTGTCTGATCTTAGTTTTTCTTATTTTGAGGACATCTATTTTCCTGATAAGTTTGCAAATATCATCACTAAGTATTTCATATTGAAATTAACAGTAAATGTAATGTTATAGAAAAAAGGGCATTGGCACCATTTCCAGACCTGCCATGCTGAATCGTATATTTGTTTAGATAATCCATATAAAGAAATTTAACATAATTCACACATCATAAGCATTCTATTTGTAATATTACCATTTTTTTAAGACATGGGGAAAAATCCAAGCATAATAAATAGCTTATAAATTCAGATTAAAGAAAGCTAAAGAAAATTTACTCTGGTGTATAATCCAGTTGTGTAGAATGGGCCCTGACTCATGAGGAGAGGCGATAGCTAGACGTACTTGCCGTCTTATAATTAAAGAAAGTAAAGTCGGCTATATGAGGATGGTTTTATATCTGGGTTCTCTGTTCTGTTCCACTGGTCAATGTCCCTGTTTTTGTGACATTTAGAAGCTGTTTTAATCACTATAGCCTTGTATTATAGTTTGAAATCTGGTAAATTGATACCTCCTATTTTGTTTTTATTTTCTAGTATTGATTTTGCTATATGGGGTCTTCTCTGGTTCCATACGAAGCTTAAACTATTTTTTTCTATATATGTGAAAAATGATGATGATATTTTAATAGTGATTGCATTGACTGTGTAAGTCACTTTGGGTAGTATAGACATTTTAACAATGTTGACTCTGCCAACCCATGAGCATGGTATATTCTTCCACCTGTTTACATCCTCTGCCATTTCTTTCTATAGTGTTTCATAGTTCTCCCTGTAGAGGTCTTTTACCTCCTTTGTTAAATATATTCCTAGGTACTTTATTTTCTTTGTTGCTATTTTGAAGGAAATTAAGTCTTTGATTTGGTTCTCACTTGTACTGTTGTTGGCGTATATGAATCCCTCTGATTTCTGCTAATCTTTGACAAAGCAGACAAAAACATACACTGGCGAAAAGAATCCTTATTCAATAAATGGTGCTGGGAAAACTGGATAGCCACATGTAGAAGACTGAAACAGGACTCACACCTTTCACCTCTCACAAAAATCAACTCATGTTGGGTAACAGACTTGAACATTAGGTGTGACACTATTAGAATTCTATTTTAGAGGAAAACATTGGAAATACTCTTCTAGACATTGGCCTAGGCAAAGAATTTATGAAGAAGACCCCAAAGGCAATCACAACAGCAACAAAAATAAACAAATGGAATCTAATCAAATTAAAAAGCTTCTGCACAGCCAAAAAAACTGTCATGAGAGCAAACAGACAACCCCCAGAATGGGAGAAAATTTTCACAAGCTACACATCAGATAAAGGGCTGATAACTAGAATCTATTTAGAACTTAGGAAAATCAGCAAGGAAAAAAAATCAAACAACCCTATCAAAAATGGGCAAAGGGCATGAATAGAAACTTCTCAAAAGAAGACAGAATAATGACCAACAAACATATGAAAAAATGCTCAACATCTCTAATCATCAGGGAAATGCAAATCAAAACCACAATGGGATATCACTTATCTCCAGTGAGAATGGCCTTTGTCAAAAAGTCCCCAAACAATAGATGTTGGCATGGAAGTGGAGAGATAGAAACACTCCTAAACTGCTGGTAGGACTGCAAACAAGTTCAACCTCTGTGGAAAGCAGTATGGAGATACCTTAAAGCAATACAAATAGATCTACTATTTGATCCAGCAATTCCACTACTAGGCATCTACCCAAAAGATCAAAACTCACTTTATGAAAAAGACACCTGCACTTGAATGTTTATAACAGCACAATTCACAATTACAAAGTTGTGGAAACAACCCAAGAGCCCATTAATTCATGAGTGGATTAATAAAATGTGGTATATGTATACCATGGAGCACTATTCTGTTTTAAGAAACAATAGTGATATAGCACCTTTTGTATTTTCCTGGATAGAGCTGGAACCCATTCTACTAAGTGAAGTATCTCAAGAATGGAAAAGCAAGCACCACATGTACTCACCAGCAAATTGGTATTAACGGATCAACAACTCAGTGGACATATAGGAATAAATTTTATCGGGTGTCAGGCAGGTGGGAGGGGGGAGGAGGGGATGGGTATATACAAACACAATGAGTGAGATGTGCAACATTTGGGGGATGGTCACACTTGAGACTCTGACTCGAGGGGGGAGGGAGGGCATGGGCAATATACGTAACCTTAACACTTGGACCCCCATAATACGCTAAAATAAAAAAAAATAAAAAATAAAAATAAATTAAATAAAAGAAAGTAAAGTCATCATTCCTGACTCAGCAGGAAAGATGGACAAACACCATAATGGTGTCAGCCACTATATGGAGAGTAAAATCTTAGCCTGGCGCTTGGTTCTTATGTGAACAGTTCTAAGAATCTCTAAACAGATTTATGTATTTCCATTTTGCATATTTCCCTTTGTTCTCTCCACTCCCTTAGTTGCAGAGAAAAAGAAAGACTTATTGTTTTTCTCCTCCTCATATCATCCTGACTATATCCGGCTCTCAACAAAAGACTACCAACAGATCCATAATCGGCAGATCCTGAAGACTGATGAAGCGTTTGAAGAGAAAAAAGTATATTTAAACCTCACATGCTGAGACTAAATGATAGGCCACAATCCCTGTACACACAAATTCTTCTTCATTTCTGATATATATATATATATATATATATATATATATATATAGTTTTGAAAGAGATTACAGGCGCTGGTGATCAACACAGACCCCTGAGGGAAGGCTACCAATGTCAATAACTTAAACAACAACAGGAACAACAACAAAGCTAAAATTATTGAAGGTGTAGAAACGGAGCAATCGAAACCATAATTACCAACGATACCTTTCGACACACAATTTATTTATTTTTTTATTACTTCATATTATGGGAGTATAATTATTATTAGGGTTACATATCTTGCCCCTGCCTCCCCTTCCCCACCCCGCCATGCCAGAGCTTATAGCTTTGACACAAAATTTTTAATGTGAGATATAAATAAAGCCTAAGGATGAGTTATCTTGTAAGTAATGTCACTAAAAATGAAGGCTGCAAATAACTGTTAATATTATATGCAGATCTATACACATCATAATCAAAAGAGTTTATATTTTTATTGAGACATAGCACCTGCGTGACAAAGTATTGACAACTAAAGAACTTAATAGTAGCAATGACCTTTTATACAGAATGGTAATACAGTCAGGAGCCAAAAATTATATACTTTTTTGGAGCAAAAGAAAGGCATTGGGATACTTTGAATTGTTGATAAGTATTTCTTCTTACATGAATATATATATATATGTATATATATATACACACATTTTATATACAAATAAAATAAAATGTTTGAGGGTGCTGGGGCTATAAGTATGATCAATTGGGGGTCATACACAAATAAACAAATATTTGGATTACAGTGTAGTAAGCTGCAAAATGGGTCTGCTCAGGGAGTACTATTTTACCCACTATTAGGACAGGGGAGATAGTCAAGATGAATTCTGAAGAGAAGGTATATAATGAAGTGTAGGTGCTGTGGGGTGTGAACACAGGAAAGGGATGTGCAGAGAACCGCAGGTCCTTTGAGTAAAGAACCCGAGAGAGAGGCAAGTCTGGGGATATTTCTGGGAAAATAGGGAGGGGCTAGGTCAGTAAGCTAAAAAAAAGGTACATTTCATATGCTGTATGTCTTTTTGTGTTACGTGCTTTGTTTCTGGGGAAAGTAGAAGATCAGTTTTATAACCCATGTCCCTTAGCACAAATTAGACCAACTCCCTATCTACCCATAAAATAGTTCACTAACATAGTTCCTCGATCATTGTTTTTCTGGGTTTTAACTCCTGACATGTAATGTCAGGTGCTAAAAGCTGCCTGTAAAGCACGAGTGACTTGAAAAAGAGGAAAACAGCATTTGTTGCCTGAGTAAAGAGGCTATTTGGAGTCTCAAAGCACTATATTCTTTGAATTTTTGTAGATGTAGGTAAGGATTTTTGAGCATTAGTTGAGATTGAGAAACATTTTGAAAAAAATATGGTGTTTATTTTTAGAGAATGATGACTCATCAGGATTCATGAAAGCAGTTTTTCTCTGAGGGTGATGACAGCTTAAAATTAAAGCTATTATTTTTCTTCTAGATGCATGTCTGGTCTATTAATTATGCATTCAACATGTCATGTGCAAAATGAGTTAAGGGATAAGGAGTAATGGTTCAAGAAAAATCATGGTCATAAATAAAAATATCTCTTAAAAATTATTTCATAACTTTGTGATAAGCTTAATGCAACATTTCAGGTTTTTACTAAGAATGTTTTTTTCCTATAAAATTACATATCAGAAGTTATCAATGCAATACCTATTAAAATACCAACATCATTTTTCACAGATATAGAAAAAATAATTTTATGCTTTGTACAGAACCAGAGAAGACCCTGTATAGCAAAAGCAATCCTAGGCAATAAAAACAAATGGGAAGTATCAATTTATCAGATTTCGAACTATACTACAAGGCTATAGTAATTAGAACAGCTTAGCACTAGCACAAGAACAGGGGCATTGACCAGTAGAACAGAACAGAGAACTCAGATATAAAACCATCCTCATAAAGCCATCTAATCTTTGTCAAGGCAGACAAAAACATACACTGGCGAAAAGAATCCTTATTTGATAAATGGTGCTGGGAAAACTGGATAGCCACATGTAGAAGACTACAACAGGATTTAATACCTTTCACCTCTCACAAAAATCAACTCAGGCTGGGTAACAGACTTAAACCTAAGGTGTGAAACTATTAGAATTCTAGAAGAAAACGTTGGAAATACTCTTCTAGACGTTGGCCGAGGCAAAAAATTTATGAAGGAGACCCCAAAGGCAATCACAACAGCAACAAAAATAAATAGATGGAACTTGATCAAATTAAAAGGCTTCTACACAGTCAAAGAAACTGTCATGAGAGCAAACAGACAACCCAAAGAATGGGAGAAAATTTTCACAAGCTGCACATCCAATAAAGCGTGGATAACTAGAATCTATTTAGAACTCAGAAAAACCAGCAAGGAAAAAAATCAAACAACCCTATCAAAAAGTGGGCAAAGGATATGAATAGACACTTTCTAAAGAAGACAGAATAATGGTCAACGAACACATGAAAAAATGCTCAACATCTCTAATCATCAGGGAAATGCAAATCAAAACTGCAGTGAGATATCATTTATCTCCAGTGAGAATAGCCTTTATCAAAAAGTCCCCAAACAATAAATGTTGGCGTAGATGCAGAGAAATAGAAACACTCCTATACTGCTGGTGAGACTGCAAACTAGTTCAACCTCTGTGGAAAGTAATATGGAGATACCTCAAAGAAATACAAGTAGATCTACCATTTGATCCAGCAATCGTATTTCTGGGCATCTACTCAAAAGAACAAAAGACATTCTATAAAAAAGATATCTGCACTTGAATGTTTTTAGCAGCAGAGTTCACAATTGCAAAGCTTTAAAAACAACCCAAGTGCCCATCAATACATGAGAGGATTAATAAAATGTGGTATATGTATACCATGGAGTACTATTTAACTATTTGAAACAACGGTGATCTAGCAACTGTTGTATTTTCCTGGCTAGAGCTGGAACCCATTCTACTAAGTGAAGTATCTCAAGAATGGAAAAAAAAGCACCACATGTACTCACCAGCAAATTGATATTAACAGATCAACACCTAAGTGGACACATAGGAATTACATTTATCGGGTTTTGGGGGTAGACCCACATCTTAGGGATGTGGTGAGCATTGTGGAGGGGAAGGGCATACCTCTAACCCTTCCTAGGGAGAGGCAAAGATATAAAATGTAACCAAAATGTCAAAAAAAAAACACATACATTTATCGGGTGTCGGGCAGATGGGAGAGGGGAGGAGGGGATGGATATATACATAATGAGTGTGATGCGCACCATCTGGAGGATGGACACACTTGAAGCCCTGACTCCAGGGGGAAGAGGAGGGGAAGGCAACACACATAACCTCAACATTTGTACCCCCATAATATGCTGAAATTAAAAAAAAAGAATAAGTTATCAAGCATCAATGCATTATGGCCCATAGCCAGAAATACAGATTTCAATTTATTCTGAGAAAATTTGAGACATTTTCTGTGTTTGGAATTTCTCTGTATGAGATCTTTTGGTCACTCATCAAAGCCTGGTTCTGCTTCATTTGTTGCCCCACACTCAGCACTTGTCACTAATTTGCTGTGGACTATTAGACACCAGCAAGCAGACCACTCATCCTGTTGGTATCATCTAGAACCTCATTCTTCCAATACGGTAGCCATTAACCACATGTGGCTATTGAGTAATTGAAATGTGGTTAGTCCAAACTGGGATTTAAGTGTACACATCAGACTTCAAAGGCTTAGTAAAAAATATACATATGAAATACCTAATTAATACTTGTTTATATTGATTACTTGTTAAAATAACATTTGGGATACATATGTTATAAGGTAGGTATAATATTTGAAATATATTATTAAAATAAATTTTACCTTTTTTTAATACTATTTCTAATATGGTTACTAAAAAACTTAAAATTACTAAGTAGTTAACATTGTTGCCTACATTATACTTCTGTTGGACAGTACCAATCTAGGGTATTTTTGTTGGATCATTTAATGTGCATATTGTGTTTTTTTTCTTGATTTTTAAGATAACATTATACATTAAAAAATTATTTTATCAGCTCTATTTCCCATTTAGCTCATACAGTCTTTATCAATTTATTTCTCTCTCAGCCGAATTAATTCTTCTAAGAGAGTTTTCTAAAAGAGTTTTTCGTTGTAGACTTTAAAAAATTTTTTGTTATAACATCCTTATTTTACCCTTTTATTTAAATAAAAAATATTTGGCTATAACATTCTATACTCTAAGTTATTTTCAGTTAATATGTCAATCTATTTTTACATTGGCTTTCTCATATGATGATTTGCCATTGAGATATCTGATTAGAAAGTTAATTCTGTTTGCACAGATGTGTGTGTGTGTGTGTGTGTGTGTTAAGGTTAAAATGGTTAATTTTATGTGTCAAATTGGCTGGGTTAACTCTGCCCAAATATGTGGTAAAACATTATTCTGGATGTTCTTGGAGGGTGTTCTTGGATAAAATTGACATTTAAATTGGTGGATTTAGACTAAAGCAGATTGCCCTCAATAATGTAAATGAGCCTCATCCAATTAGTTGATAAGGTTTGGATAGAACAAAAGACTGACTCCCCACCTCCATACCCATCCACTGACCAAGAGGAAATTCTGCAGTGGATGGCCTTTGGAAGTACATGGCAGCAATGGCTCTTCTCTGGGCCGTCAGCCCACTGACCTTCCTCATAGAATTTGGATTTGGTATTTTCCATAACTGTCTGAGGGAATTCCTTAAAACAAATCTCTTTCTCTACAGTCTGCTCTTTCTTTATGAAGTACTTCAAAAATTTACCTTGACTTGATGCCCAACAATTCTCTCAATATTATCTAGATTTTTTCCCTTCCCAATTGTGCTATGTTTCAAAACCAGCCATTACAATTTTTCTTTACCCAGAGTAGTTATGGGTCAGTATTTGTTTCATTTTTAAAAAAAATTATTTCTCTCTCTTTTGAACAGATGTTGGTTGACACTTCACTATTCCTTCACATTTCCTATATTTCTTTTATATCTTCTATTATTTTTCCTTGACCCAGTCTTTGAGTTTACTAACTCAATCTTTGGCTGTTTCCATCCTGCTATATTGAGCTCATCTGTTGAATTCCTTATTCAGACTATTCTAAATCTCATATACAATATTTCAATTTGAACCTTCACAGATAAGCTGATTTATCTCATTGTGAGTTCTCAAGACCAGATACTAGTTTGTGTACCTTCTGCTGAATTTAGATGAGAGTGGGTGGCAGAGGAGTGGTCATCTTAGGTGTCTTAGTCCGTTTCTGTAGCTATAAAGAAAATACCTGAGCCTGCAGCACTAAAGGGACCAAGACACCTGAAAATTATTATAGTCACCAATGTTGGAAAGACAGGTTTCTTGAACTTTCAGTTTGCCCTATCCAGGATTCTACCTTACCTCATACTTCTTATGAACAAATAATGTTTATGAATTATTAACAATAACTCTAAGCATGACATCATATTTCAGTTTTGGATGTAGACTTTTATTCTTAATTATACACATTATTTCTTTAGCCAAATTTGTTTATTGTTATACTCTATTACAAATTAATTGGATATTATCAAATGTCTTTTCTACATCAATTGAAGTGTTATATAAATTTTCCTCTTTAGCCTATTGATATTGGAGGTTATATTGATAAATATTTGAATACTAAACCAGCCTTGCAAATCTGAAATACATCCCACTTGTTCATATTGTTTAAATATAGTTTTATTTGATTTACTAATATTTTATTGAAATTTTTATGTCTAAGTTCATGAGAGATATTGGTCTGTAGTTTCTTTTTTTCATTGCACTGTCATTTTCTGGTATTGGGATTGAGGTGATACTGGATACAGAAAGTGAAGTGATTGGGAAGGATTTTCTCCTCTTTTATTTTCTGTAAGAATTGGTTAAAATTGGTAGTTCCTTTTTAAATGCATGGTAGAATTCTTTATCAACCACAACTTATTTCCTAAAACAAAGTTTTGTTAGAACATTGACATGCTTGTTCATTTTCATATTGTTCATGGCTGCTTTCCTGCAATGATGGCAGAGATGAATAGTTGCAATACAAACTTTATGACTTACAAATTCTAAAATATGCACTAGCTTCCCCTTTACAGAAAATAATTTGCCATCCTCTGATTTAAACCATTTTTTTCTATCCAAACTTTTACTATGACAACCAGATTAATTTGGTTTTTTTTTTTTTTTTCGGCCCAACCTGTCTTTGAGGAAGTAAATGATTTGAGGCAAATGATCAGCAGAAGTGAAAAGGAATAATTATAATCCTAAAAACTCAGCAATAGGATAAACAATAGCTAAATAAACTAGAGTTTTTACTTTGCCATTTGTAATACCTCTTCAATAATCCCCCATTTCTGTTCTCTGATTTGATTTCTTAAATAGTTTTCTCTCAATATTGCAAGAGGTCAAAACTTTAGTGTTCTTTTATGTGCATACAAAAATTGAAATTTGTAAGTGGATACAATTATAGCTGAATTATCTCAGTGGCATATTTGAAGATTGGTATTAATATGCTCCCACAAATCTCCCAGTAGTACTCACTGGAAAAATATCTTTGTTCTATTTCTGAATCTAGTAAACTGAAGCATCTTATTGTTAGTTCTGCCCTTGGTATGGGAGCCAAATTTCTTGTTTGTTCTCCTCTGGTGCTTTGTTCTCTATTCCCTAATGTGATTTTGTTACTGCAAATCTGTTTTCAACTGTCAGATAAAATGGATTGGGCCAAGGTCCCTGAATCAGACGATTTCTCTGCCTGAACTTGCAACTTCAGCTTAAGTTGTTCCAGTTGGCTCTTTCATGCCTATTGAGGATCCACTCAAGATGATTAATTTTTATCCTTTTATCTGTTCAGGAGAGAAGTACATTGTCTGTGGTCAAGAATTTTCACATTGACCCTGAAATCTCTCTTCATTTTTACATGTGCTCTTAAATCCTTCATTTCCTCACATACATATTTTCAATCTGGTTTTATTATAAACCTCACTAAGACTACTTATGTGCAGATCATGCATTCAAGAAGTTGCAGCCAAACATTTCTCTAATCCCCTCAAAAGTAGTGGTCTAGGAGGAGATACAAATTGTGCTAAGAAGAGAGAAAAAGGAAAATTGGCTAATAGCCAGTTGGGAATTGCTGTCTAGAAAGATCTCCTCAAAGGCAAATATTTTGGTAAAAGTTGGAAAGAAAATACAACTTAAATTCTGTTCTACAGTTGAACACACAGCTGTCTATGCTATATACTTACTGGTTCTTTCTTTGCTACATTATTTTTACCATTAACTAAATGTGTTGTGATATTTTTAAAACAAGCATCTAAGGTATATTGTCTCTGGGGACATGAATTTATAATAATGACCATTTTGTTTATGCAATTTCTGTAGGAAATCATTGCAAACATTTTTTCCATAATCAAGCAGATAGTTTTACATGAAGAAAGAAAAATCCCTGAGTCATCAATTCTTTGCCACAAGTGGTTTTACTTAATGCTTATATTGTTCACTAATAGGTCTGCCTCTCAAGTCACTTCAGAGGGCAGTGTTTTTATTTTACATATGATTTTAACATGGACCAGTATTTTATTTATAACCTATAGTGGCTTAGGAACAGCAAATTATAAGGATATAGAAGAGGCATCTAATTCAAGCATATTGGTCACAATGAGAAGTTAAAGGCTTGCTAAAAAGGAAAAGACAGTAAATGAAGACAAATGCTCACATATTTCACACACACGCTAATTCACATACTTAAATATATTAATAGATACAAATGTGCCTTTGCAGCACATATAACCACACCTAATACATCAATCTCAATGCATGCAAACTCTTCCCAACACACCCACCCACCCCCACACACAGACACACACACAGACACACACACACAGACACACACACACAGGGTGAGAGAGAGAGAGGCACCTTGATTCAAGTACATGCACAATATCTAATTGCAATATACATACTATCCTAAATCCAACATACATGCAGGTAGTACATCCAATCTCTGTCTCCCTCACCTTCCTGAAATTATCCCTTTCCTTCATGTTTCCTGCACTCTGTCCATTCCCTGCACTAGATTTCTGCATTCCCTGCCTGTGTCTTCTCTTTCACATCAGCCACTCATACACAACTTCATCCCGTCGTTCATACAATTATAAGCAAATATATACACAAGCAATTTGATGAATTGATAATATCCTTATAAGCTTCAAGGGTATCGCTTTAGGGACATTACAATATAAATCCTCACATTGTCATAGCTAATAATCTGGAAAGATGAGGTCACACTCACTAAATTTAATAAGAAAGGTGTGAGAATATTTAATATAGTTCAGTAAGATTTCCAATGAAAGTATAACATAACAAAATATTGTAGTGAATAAAAATCTGTAGAAAAAAAGACATTCTATAATAAAGACGTCTGCACTTGAATGTTTATAGCAGCACAACTCCCAACTGAAAAGTTGTGGAAACAACCCAGCTGTCCATCAATACATGAGTGGATTAATAAAATGTGGTATATGCATAGCATGGAGTACTACTCAGCCGTAAAAAGCAATGTCGAACTAATACCTCTTGTATTATCCTGGATGGAGCTGGAGCTCATGCTTTGAAGTAAAGTATCACAAGAATAAGAAAAAAAACAAGCACCACATGTAATCCCCATTAAATTAGCACTAATTGATCAACACTTATGTATACATACAGAAGTAACCTTCATTGGGGGTCAGGTAGGGAAAGGATGGGTAGATTGACACTTAATGGGTGTGGCACCCACTTTCTAGGGGATGGGCATGTTTGTATCCCCATAATATCCTGAGTTAAAAAAAAGAAAGACTAAAGGGAAAAATTAATCTGTTTTTATTTGGTTTTTGTAAGTGGTGAGAAATAGGGTCAGTTTTATTTTTCTGCATGTAAACACCCAGCTTCCCCAGGACTAACAATTGAAGAGATTGTCTTTTTTCTGCAATGTGTGTTCTTTGCACCTTTGTTAAAAAATCAGTTGGCTTTAAATGCATTGATTTATTTCTGTGTTCTCTATTTTGTTCCATTGGTCTACATGTCTGCTTTTATGACAATACTACGCTATTTTGATGACTATTGATTTGTAGTATCTTTTGAAGTCAGGTAGTGTGATACCTCCAGCTTTGTTCGTTTTGCTCAAGATCGCTGCAAATATTCAGGGTCTTCTGTGGTTCTATACAAATTTTAGTATTGTTTTCCTATTTCTGTGAAAAATGCCATTTGTATTTTGGTAGGGATTGCATTGAATCTGTAGATTGCTTTAGTACAGACATTTTAACAATATTAATTCTTTCAATTCAAGAATACAGAATAACTTTCTACTTATTTGTGTCTTCTTCAATTTTTACACCAATGTTTACTTGTTTTCATCATAGAAATCTTTGACCTCCTTTGTAACATTTCATCTCTGTTATTGAATTTTGGATAGCTATTATAAGCGCGATTGCTTTATCGATTTTTTTTTTCAGGTAGTTCACTGTTTGTGTTGAGAAACATCACTGATTTTTGTACTTTGATATTGTATCTTGTGAATTTACTGAATTCATTTATTAGTTCATGTTTTTTGGTGAAATCTGTAGGGTTTTCTATGTAAGATCATATTGTCTGCAAACAAAGAAAATTTTACTTCCTCCTTTGCAATTTGGTTGTCTTTTATTTCTTTGTCTAGCCCAATTGCTCTGGCTGAGACTTCAGGAAAGTACTATCTTGAATAGAAGTGGTCAAAGTGAGCATCCTTGTATTGTTCCAGATTTAGAGTTGGGTTTTTGAAAAGATAAACAAAATTGACATTTAACTGGATTAACTAAAATACACAGAGAGATGATTCAAATAAATAAAATCATAGATAAAAAAGGAAAAAATCACAGATGATACCACAGAAATACAAATGATCATTAGAGACTACTATGAGCAACTATACACTAACAAATTGGAAAGCTAAGAAGAAATGGATAAATTTCTGGACACATGCAACATATCAAGACCAAATCATGAGAAATAGAAAACTTGAGCAGACCAGTAAAGAATAATGAGATTGAGTCAATAATAAAATTACTCTCATCAAACAGAAGCCCAGGACCTGATGACTTCACTGCTGAATTCTACCAAATATTAAAAAGTTATAGTGATACTTCTTGAACTATTCACAAAATTAATGTGGAGGACTTTATTTATTTATTTTTGTTTCATCATATTACAAATATTTAGGTTACAAATATTTAGGGTACAAATATTTAGGGTACAAATATTTAGGGTACAAATATTTAGGGTACAAATGTTTAGGTTACATATATTGCCTTTGCCCCACTCGGGTCAGAGCTTCAAGTGTGTCCATCCCCCAGATGGCGTGCAATCCAACCATTAGGTGTGAATGTATCCATCCCTTCCTCCGTCTCCCACCTGCCCGACACCAGATGAATGTTACTACTATATGTGTACATAAGTGTTGATCAGTTAATTTGATCAGTGTTGATCAGACCAATTTGATGGTGAGGACATGTGATGCTTGTTTTTCCATTCTTGGAATACTTCATGTAGTAGTATGGGTTCCAGCTCTATCCAGGATAATACAAGAGGTGCTATATCCCCATTGTTTTGTGTGGCTGAGTAGAACTTCATGGTATACATATACCACATTTTATTAATGCACTCGTGTATTGATGGGCACTTGGGTTGTTTCCACAATTTTTCAATTGTGAATTGTGCTTGCTGCTATAAACATTTGAGTGCAGATGTCATTTTTTCCTTTGGGTAGTTGCCCAGTAATAGGATTGCTGGATCAAATGGTAGTTCTACTTTTAGGTCTTTGAAGTATCTCAATATTACTTTCCACACAGGTTATACTAGTTTGCAGTCACACCAGCAGTGTATGAGTCTTCCTATCCCTCTGTATCCACTCCAACATTTATTGTTTTGGGACTTTTTAAAAAATTATTATTCTTTTATTTTATTTTGTCTTAGCGTATTATGGGGGTGCAAGTGTTAAGGTTACTTATATTGCCCATGCTCCCCCTCGAGGAAGAGCTTCAAGCATGTCTATCCCCCAAATGTTGCACTTCTTACTCGTTGTAGTTGTATATACCCATCCCTTCCTCCACTCTCCCAGCCTCCCGACACCCAATAAATGTTACTCCTCTATGTCCACTTAGGTGTTGATCTGTTAATACCAATTTGCTGGTGAGTACATGTGGTGCTGGTTTTTCCATTCTTGAGATACTTCATTTAGTAGAATGGGTTCCAACTGTATCCAGGAATATACAAGAGGTGCTACATCACCGTTGTTTCTTAAAGCTGAGTAGTACTCCATGGTATACATATACTACATTTTATTAATCCACTCATAAATTGATGGGCACTTGGGTTGTTTCCACAATTTTGCAATTGTGAATTGTGCTGCTATAAACATTCGAGTGCAGGTGTCTTTTTCATAAAATGACTTTTGAACTTTTGGGTAGATGCCCAGTAGTGGAATTGCTGGATCAAATGGTAGATCTACTCGTATCGCTTTGAGTTATCTCCATATTGCTTTCCACAGAGGTTGAACTAGTTTGCAGTCCCACCAGCAGTGTAGGAGTGTTCCTCTCTCCCCGCATCCACGCCAGCATTTGTTGTTTGGGGGCTTTTTGATAAAGGCCATTCTCACTAGAGTTAAGTGATCTCATTGTGGTTTTGATTTGCATTTCCCTGATGATTAGAGATGTTGAACATTTTTTCATATGTTTTTTGGCCATTATTCTGTCTTCTTTTGAGAAGTTTCTATTCATGTCCTTTGCCCATTTTTTTGATAGGGTTGTTTGATTTTTTCTTGCTGATTTTCCTGAGTTCTAAATAGATTCTAGTTATCAGCCCTTTATTAGATGTGTAGCTTGCAAAAATTTTCTCCCATTCTGGGGGTTGTCTGTTTGCTCTCTTGACAGTTTCTTTGGCTGTGCAGAAGCTTTTTAATTTCATTAGGTCCTATTTGTTTATTTTTGTTGCTGTTGTGATTGCATTTGGGGTCTTCTTCATAAATTCTTTGCCTAGGCCAATGTCCTTGCAGGTTAGATGTGTTTCCTGATGGCAGCAGATACTTGGCTTATGTTTTTTTTTTTTTTATCCATTCAGCCAGCCTATGTCTCTTGAGTGGGGAGTTCAAGCCATTCACATTTATTGATAACTGATAGGTGGGGAAGATTTCGGTTCATTATATTGGGTTGAACTTTGTTGCTTTGTTTTCTCTCTTGAGCCATTGCAGTTTCTGGGCTTTGATCTTTAGCTTTGAGTAGATTTACATTCGTGAGTGTTTATTGTGCTGATCCGTGGGTAACACTGTTTTGAGTACTTCTTGAAGGGCTGGTCTTGTCTTGGTGAATTCCCTCAGTCTTTGCTTATCTGAGAATGTCTTGATTTCTCCTTCATATACAAAACTTAGTTTTGCGGGGGAATAAGATTCTAGGCTGGGCATTGTTCTCTTTCAGAAGAGTGAGAATGGGGGCCCAGTCTTTCCTTGCTTGTAAAGTTTCAGTAGAGAAGTCTGGTGTTATTCAAATTGGCTTTCCCTTGTATGTTACTTGCTTCTTTCATCTTACAGCTCTTAGAAGGGCCTCTTTAGTTGATATTTGGTCAGTCTGATGACTGCATGTCATGATATCTTCCTGTTTGCATTGAATCTCCCAGGGGTCCTCTGAGCTTCTTGAACTTGTATATTGAGATTTTTAGCAAGGCCTGGGAAATTTTCCTCTATTATATCTTTAAATAGCTTGTCCAACCCTTGAGTGTTGTCTTCTTCCCCTTCTGGCAACCCTATGACCCTCACATTAGGTTTCTTCACATAATCCCATATCTCTTGTAGGCTTTGCTCTTTTCTCTTGTTTCTCTGCTCTATCTCTGTGACTGATTTATTTAATTGGAAGGTGTTATCTTCAATCTCTGAGATTCTTTCTTCTGTTTGATCTATTCTGTTCTTGAGGCTTTCCACTGAATTTTGTAGTTCCCTAAATTGATTCTTCATTTCCAGAAGTTCAGTTAAACTTTTCTTCATTGTATTGATTTCTTTAGTGAACTTTTGTTCCAGGTCCTGGAGGGTTTTTGTGGTTTCTTTGTGTTGGTTATGGAGTTGTTCTTGTAGGTGGTTGAATTTTGTTATGATCCACATTCGGAATTCCTCTTCTGTCATTTTGGTTGCCTGATTTTGGTTGGTGTCTGTTTCTAAGGGGCTGGTGCTCCTCTTTGGGGGTGTGGTTTCTGTTTGGTTCTTCATATTTCCGGAGTTCCTTCGCTGATTTCTTCCCATGTGGATCAGTTGCTGCTTCTTTCCTTTAGGTTTTTATTTGGGTATTCACATGCCTTGTTTAGTTTCTGAGCCGGCAGGTGGTGTCTGTAGGTGAGGTTCGACCGCTCCCTGTATAATGAGTCAGTAGGTGCCGTGAAAAGGGTGTGCAGGATGGCCTCCCTGTCAGTAGGTGGCACTTACTTGGAGGAACAGGCTATGCTGTTGTTTTTGTGACCTGTGACCAGCTCTTGTTCCTCTGGAGAGGCACTCTAGTGCCTCAGGTGGTCGGTGGGGCCCTGGGACTTCTAGGTGTGTCCTTTTCTCCCTCTCAGTGAGGGCTGGTCTGCGAGTGAGTCTGGGCGGAGTTGGGTTGGGTAAGCATGCCCTTAGGCACCGGGGTCAAAGTTCTGTTTTCTGCTTCCGGGAAAAGCTGCCTAGGAGGGGCTGGAATGGCCCCGCTCAGTCAGAGAGTCTGCATGTGGGGGTAGGGCTGTCTGAGATCCACGGTCTGGAGCGGGTCTCATTTCTTTACACTGTCCCCAACTCTGCGGCTACTCCTGGGCCTCTGTCAGCAGGCCAGACCTCACGCCACCAGACCTCCCCTGACTGTGATGCCGGCCGGGAGGTTCCCTGCACAGGAACGCCACCTGGGCTGGGTGCATGGCCTCCTTTTGGGAGGAAGGTTGCCCTCTAGGATGCTGATCTGCCTCTGAAGGCACACACACCTCAGTAGGCTGTTCACGTATATCCCTTCTGTGTCCCGGGCAATGCGAGACCTGAGTGCACAGGAGCTGGTCTGCAGGTCTGACCTCTAGGCCCCAGAGTTCAAACTATATCCCCACCAGGGAGAGGAGTGCCGGTCCCAATTCACCCACGGGGAGCCCAAGCTGGGTCTATGTCTCTCAGCCTCAGGGTCTGCCCCATTCTCTTGGGATCACCGTGCCAGCAGCTCCTGGGAGGGCTGGTGGGTTGGAAGCTCACCATCTGAGTTCCCCTCAGTCAGCTGTAGGGCCCTAAAAGGGAAGGTCCCATTCCCTGGAGGTGCCTCCAGCTGGTGGCTATACTGTCTCTCTCGGTAGCCATGGATCTGTTTTGGGACTTTTTGATAAAAGCCATTCTCACTGATGTTAAGTGATATATCATTGTTGGTTTGATTTGCATTTCCCTAATGATTAAAGATGTTGAGCAATTTTTCATATGTTTGTTGGCCATTAGTCTGTCTTTTTTTGAAAAGTTTCTCTTCATGTCCTTTGCCCACTTTTTAATAGAGTTGTGTGATTTATTCTTGCTGATTTTCCTGAGTACTATATAGATCCTAGTTATCAGGACTGTACTGGATGTGTTGCATGCAAATATATGCTCTCAATCTGTAGGTTGTCTGTTCTCATGATAGTTTCCTTGGCTGTGCATAAGCTTTTTAATTTGATAGGTACCATTGATTTATTTTATTGTTTTTGTGATTGCTTTTGGGGTCTTCTTCATAAATTGTTTGCCTAGGCCAATGTCTATAAGAGTTTTTCCAATGTTTTCTTCCAGAATTCTTATAGTTTTGTGCCTTAGATTTAAGTTTGTTATCCACTGTGAGTGGATTTTTGTAAGAGTTGAAAGGTACAGATCCTGTTTTAGTCTTCTACATGTGGCTATCCAATTTTCCCAGCACAATTTATTGAATCAGGATTCTTTTCCTCAGTGTATGTTTTTGCCTTCTTTGTCAAAGATTAAATGGCTATATGAGGATGGTTTTATATCTGGGTTCTCAATTCTATTCCATTGGTCTATGTCTCTGTTCCTGTGCCATAACTAAGCTGTTGTAATTACTATATCCTTGTAGTATAGTTTGATGTCTGATAAATTGATACCTCCATTTTGTTTTTATTGCCTAGGATTGCTTTTGCTATACGGGGTCTTCTTTGGTTCCATATGAAGAATAGAATTGGTTTCCCTAGATCTGCAAAAACTGATGTTGTTATTTTAATGGGGATTGTGTTGAATCTGTAGATCACTTTAGGTAGTGTAGACATTTTAACAATGTTGATTCTGCCACCCATGAGCATTGTATGGTTTTCACCAGTTTGTGTCCTCTGCTATTTCCTTCCTCAGTATTTTATAGTTCTCCCTGCAGAGGTCTTTCATCTCCTTAGTTAAATATATTCCTAGATATTTTATTTTCTTTATTGCTATTGTGAAGGGTCTTGTATCTTTGATTTGGTTCTCAGTTTGACTGTTGTTGGCATATAGGAATGCTGCTTATTTCTGTATATTTATTTAACCTGAGAATTTGCTGTATTTGTTTATCAATTCTAGTAGTCTCATGGTAGAATATTTGGGGTTTTCTAGATGTAAGATTATATTGTTAGCAAAGAGCGATAGCTTGACCTCTTCTGCCCACTTTTGGATGCCTTTGATTTCCTTCTCTTGCCTGATTGCTCTGTCTAGGATTTCTAGCACTATGTTGAATAGAAGTGGTGATAGAGGGCAACCTTGTCTGTTTCCAGTTCTAAGCAGGAATATTTTCAATTTTCCACATTCTGTATGATGTTAGCTATGGGTTTGTCATATATGGCTTTTATCATTTTAAGGTAAGGCCCATCTATGCCTATTATTGTTAAATGTTCTTATCAAAAAAGGGTGTTGAATTTTGATTTTTCTGTGCCTATTGAGAGAATCATATGGTCTTTATTTTTACTTCTATTTAAGTGTTGAATTACATTTTTAGATTTGTAGATGTTAAACCATCCCTGCATCTTTGGGATGAAGCCCATTGGCCATAATGGATTATTATTATTATTTTTGATAAGTACCTGAATTCGGTTTGCTAGCATTTTTTGAGAATTTTTGCATCTATATTCATAAGGGATATTGATCTGTAGTTTTCTTTTTTTGTTGTGTCTTTCCTAGTTTTGGCATCAGTGTAATGTTGGCTTCATAAAACATGTTGGGAAGACTTCCTTCCTTCTCGATGTTGTGGAATAATTTGTGCAGGATAGGCACCAGTTCTTCCTTGTAAGTCTGGTAAAATTCAGGTGTGAAAACATCTGGTCCAGGACTTTTCTTTTTAGGAAGGTTTTCTATTGCTACTTCAATTTCAATATTTGATATTGGTCTATTCAGGAATTCTATTTCTTCTTGATTGAGTCTAGGGGGTCTGTGTGTTTCTAAGAATTTTTTTGATTTTCTCCATATTTTCAAGTTTATATGCATAGAGGTTTTTATAGTATTCATAGATTTTATTTTGTATTTCCTTGGTATCAGTTGTAATTTCTCATTTTTTGTTCCTGGTTGAGCTTATTAAAGTCCTTTCCATCCAAATCCATTCTATAAGGCCAGCCTTAGCCTGATACCAAAATCAAACAAGGTCACAACAAAAGATAAAATGCATAGGCCAGTATCCCTGATGAACATAAATGAAAAAATTCTTAACAAAATATTAGCAGCATATCAATAGATCATTCACCATGGGGAAGTGGGATTCAGCCCAGGGATATAAGGATTGTTTCACAATTAAAAATAATTAATAAATGAGGTAGAGCACATTATCAGAATGAAGAAAAAAACTTATCATATCAGTAGATGCAGAAAAAATTGATAAAAATTCAACATTGCTTAATGATAAAAACTCTAAACAAATTAGATATAGAAGAAGTGTACATCAACAGAAAACAGGTCATTTATGATAAATCCACAGCTAATAGCATACTGAATGGGGAAAAGTTGAAAGCTTTTCCAGTGAAAATATTTTTAAATATCAGAAAGATATCCCACATGCTTCAGGATCAGGATTGTCTCTGGGGAAGAAGAATGGAACTTCAATTTTTTGAATAATATTTTCTTTCTTAAAAAATGTAAGTATATAATATATGTTTGAAATGTAATATTTATTAAAACTAACTGAAAGTTACAATAGTATTCATTTTATTATTCTCTATTATTTCCTGTATGGATAAGGTGAAATCCATCTTCTTAATGGAAAATTACCTTACTTAAACAAATTGCACATTATTTTTTTATTTAAAAAATATCCACTTAAATAGGAATGTGTACATGTATTACATTAGAATTCTTTGTAAGGAAGCTTTACTGCTTTTATTCTTTTCTCTTTAACCTATGAATGATGTAATGTAATAACCCATGAATAATGAAATATTTTTGCTCCTATCACTTGACTTTGGAGAAATTTGTATCTATTTAATAACAAAGCATTCAGCTGAAAATATAAAAATTTTAGTCAATCTTATAGAAATTTACATAAGGTAAAACATCTGGATTATAGAAACTATTCAGATGACTGAGTTTTTCATCTTTATAGTCATAATCAACTACTACAAATAGTGACAAATTGAGGACTAGAAACTTTTGTCATTATTGTGCATGTCTCTTAATCTGTGTGTGCATGGGTGCTTATTATCTAAATGTCGAGATGTTTGTGAGAGAGAAAGCTGTTTATAATTATGTGATTATTTAGCTAATAAAATAATTCTAAGTAAGCCTTTTAGGAATGGATGTATAAGTTTCAATACAACTTTATTTCCATTTAAAGTCATCAGTTCTTTAGATGTAATTGGTTTCTCCTCATATGGGAACATAACCAATTGAAATTAATAAAATAATTTTATTTAATTATTCATAATTTTCACATTTTAAAGAAAATGCAAATTTTAGTAACACTGCACTCAATCATAAAAGTCTTCCTAAAAATAACTCCTTTTTTTGTTTTCTGATTAAGACTTGATACCTAAATCGATATGCTTATTTATTTATTTAGTCAGGGAGGCAGCTTGTTAGTTAATGTTATAGTCTCTGATAACTTTTCCATGATAATGCCCTGTAATTTTTCCTATGAACTCTATTTTTAAAAAATTATTTTGTTTTGATGACTTAAAAAGTAAAAGGAAGGAAAGAAGTAGAGTGAGAGCTGGAAGGATATTAAGACTTAGGGAGTGTTTAAAATTTTATTTGCTTATTTATGTGTGTAAGTACGAGAGTAGCCTGAATGTGTCAAAAAGCTACATACAGAAACCAACATAGAAAGGGTGGGGGTAAACCAGGAGAGTAAATGATTTCTATTCTGGAGGATAACAAGTTTTCACAGGCACTGAAGAAGAAAGGATTGGGAAAACAAGCACGGGGATACACCTAGAACAGAAGGAACACTTTTTTATTTGAAACTACAAGAAAGGATGTAATTTTGAGGACAAATAATTATAGCTTTATAGATTCATGATAAACAGGGGGTAGTGAAATGATTTTTACTGTTGACAACTTCATTTTATTCTCTTCACATTTGGAGGCAATATCATTGCTTGATGGAGTGTGTGGGTTATGGGTTGTTAGAGGAAAATTTTTTAGAAAAATTGATCCTGAGCACATGTCAAAGTATATTAACTTGTTAATAAAGGAACTCACAAGAAGATAATAGACTGTGTCAGGTCAAAGCAGTTAGAGGAGAAGAATTTTATGTATCATAAATGAGAAAACATTTATATAAGTAGCTAGTTTGCTAAGGGCAGATGCTTATATATTTCACTTCGTAAATCTGTTATAACTGGAAAATTACCCTTACTTCTATTAGTTGGTTGGGGTTAAATTTGGAAGCTCAGCAATTAGAGCCAAGTCCCAGTGTTGTCAAGCATGAATCATTGCTCAGAAATGACAAGTCATGTATCTGAGAAGCAGACAATACATAATTGACTTGTGACTGTTAATCAGACACATCAAATTAGAAAGTTCTATTCCATTTCAAGGACATATTTAGCATAGAGATACCAAATAATATCACAGAGAGAATGGTTAGGAGAGACAGTTATTACTCATTAAAAGTTTTTGCTAAAGCCAACTGAAAATATCTTGTTTAATTAATCACTTTCTGAAATTCTAGAATGTAATGATAAATTAAAACATACTTAATACAATATGATTATGGTCATAATTATCGGCAACATAATTACTTTAACTCAATTTTTTATATTATTCCTTTAACTCAGTTTTTAATATTGGGAAAGAATTTCTAGTTAAAATCCTAAGATTTAATAGAGACAGAAAAGAAGGAGGTGACCATGGATACATAAAAGGAGCTTTTATAAGTAAGAAGATACTGGAGAAATATCTCACAAATGCCACTTCTGAGAACTTTCTTTTTTTTTTTTTCATTCAGTTTGAAGACAATATCTTGAGTTGATGGGATACAAGAGTTGTGCTATAATGGCACAAGGAGAATAATAAGATTTAACTTGTCTGAAAGAAGCACTTTTCTTTGGCCTATTCTTACTTTTCAATAGTCTTTTCTCACTAGGCACCTGCTGATCATATATTTATGTTCCTAATGTGGTAGGTTTTTTTTTTTTTTCATTCTTTTCACATCTGTACTTCCTGACAACAACAGACAGAGAGGATATGCAGCTAAATTTCCTTTTATATAATTATATTTACTAGTTTTAGTACACTTCAGAATCAGTAGATTCAGATTTTCCCACTAAAGCTTATTAATTCCTACAAGTTACTAAATAAGTCAAGATGAGGTAGGTTGTGCTCTGGTAACAGCTACTCCTAACATTTCAATGAACAAAAGTTTATTTCTGATCTATGTGACATGTCCATTCCTGGTTCACTGGGGAGCTCTACTCCACGTCTAGGTGCTCTCTGGAGAACTGCTTTAGCAGAATAAAGGAGAAAAATGACATCCATATTATTTCTTGTCTACTCACTGAACAGAACTAGTTACATGGTCTCTCCTGACCACAATAGTGCTGAAACATGCACCACGCTACTCAGAAGGCATAATGTCAGTAATATTTCATGAACAGCAATAATGAACACTGTAGGTTTTATCATTCCTGTTGTAAGTTGCTAGGGACATTGAATTTCCAAGAATAATTGTAATCTTTTAACGTAATTATTTGGTGAATGTTATGAACTCAACTGCGTTTCCCCCAAAATTGATAGGTTGAAACTCTCACCCTAGCTAGGGCCTTTAGTGAGAGAATTAAGGTTAAAAGAGGCCATTAGCATGGGGTCCTAATCCAACAGGACTGGTGACCTTGTAAGGAGAGAAAGAGATGCTATCGTTGCACATACAGAGGACACAACGAGAAGGAGAGAGGCCTTGGCAGAAAGCAACCCCGTCAGCATCTTGGCATTGGACTTCCAGCCTCCAGAACTGTGAGAAAATAAATCTCTGTTGTTTAAGCCACCAACTCTGTGCCACTTTGTTATGGCAGCGAAAGCCAATTAATACAGTAAACACGATAATTTTTATAAACAATTTGGTAAAAAATACTTAGAACAAACTATTTAATGTGCTATGTTAACTTCCCAGAGATGTATTATTTTATAAGTTTATCTAGATAAACCTGTAATTGAACATGAAATATGCAATCTCATTTGCACTGTTTAGCTGAATTACCCAAAGTACTGCAGCAAACTTTATCTGGCAGTATTTGTGTGAGGCAGGCAGGGCTATGAAATCTAATGTAATGTGGCTTTCAATAACTACAGAAATGTTATATTTTCAAAAATCTCATGTTATGAAAAGATTTAGCAAGATATGTGCATTTGTATACATTGAAATACGTTTTAAAGAACTCAAACGTGTTAACATATATGTTATACCAAATTGATACGCAGTTGAAAAGACTTCAGCTTAGGGATGCCAAGGTGAATTTATTTTGTCACTAATTTTTGAAGATTTAGAGAAAATATTTTTTTATAAATTTATTTTTAGTTTCTAAATAAATTCAACATGCTCTACTATGTAAAAGATATTTTCTATACAGCATAGTAGATGCAAAGCATTTTCTATTTCAGCATTATGTTTAAAATGTTTTTCTCTTACAAACATTTATTTTAAGTCAGTATTATGAGATGAAACTTAGTGTAATTACTGTATTTTTATATGGAAATTAAAATTCAAAAGTATCTTTCTATATCTGCTGTACTGTAATTTATGTATACACATGGGTTTTAACTTTGAAGCATTTAAATGCCTTATGTATAGCCCATTCTAATATGCTATAAATTTAATACCAGCTGTCAGAAACTTGGACCATTTAAATAAACTCTCATTAAAATGCTTTCTTTTGTGTTCTCCTAATCTACAATAGTTCACAGTAATAACAGTAATAACAGTAATGCTATTAATTCTGATAAAGCAGCTAATATATCTTGAGCATTTTCTGTGAGGCAGACCCAGTGCTAAGCACTTTGCATTAATTAATTCACTTAATCTTATCAAATACTATATAATCTAGATGTCATTACCAGCATCCTAGTACACAAAAGAAAATGTGAGCTAACCGAGTTAATATAATTTTTCAGAGATTAAATATTTAGCATGAGGAGTCCAGACTAGAACAGAAGCATCCCATTTCATGATCCCTGTTTTTGAAAATTATATACTTCCTCCCATATTTAGTGTGCCCACGTATCACCAGAAAGTTTTCAGTATCCATTTCCAAACTCTACCCATAAAGATTCAGATCTGGAAAGTTTTGACTCACAGACTACTCATCTTTGGAGCTACAGTCTAACAATAGCTGCAAGGTGCTGTATGCCTCTCTAAAATTTAAACTCTGCCTTCCAACTGAAGGTTTGGAATTCTGTACATTTCTAATGTGGTAGAGTCAATAATGCTCTTCCAAGATGTTTATATCCTCATCTCTGTAACCTGTGAACCTTATCTTACTTGGCACATACTTTGCCAGTGGGATTCAGTTAAGAATCTTGAAATGGGAATACCATCCTGCATTTCCTGGCTGGGTTCTGAATGTAATTATAAGTGTCCTTTAAAGAGGGAGACAGAGGGAGAATTCACACAGATAACAAATATAATGTTTCCCCCAAAATAAGACCTACTCATAAAATAAGCCCTCGCAGGATTTCTAAGCATTTGCTCAATATAAGCTCTACCCTGAAAATAAGACCTAGTGATTGGCGTGGCTACGCAGCGTAGCTGCACAACCCATGCATTTTGTCGGGAGTGGTAAAGAAGAGGAGCAGCCCTTCTCATCTGCCCCATGAGAGCTCTACTGCTCAACATGAGAGATTGGAGCCAATGGTTCTAAAGGAAATAGAGTCGCAAGAAATTCAGGATGGAACTCAGAGTTTGGAGAGTTATGATGATGTTCCAGAAAAAGATGACTTAACTATATTTGGATAAATGTAGATTGTTGTACCGTACTTAAAAAAAATAACACATCCCCTGAAAATAAGCCCTAGGGTGTCTTCTTGAGGAAAAATAAATATAAGACCCTACCTTATTTTCGGGGAAACACTGTAGTTAATGTGACCAAGGAGACAGAGGCTGGAGCAATACAGCTACGGCCACGGAATGCCAGGAGCCATCACAAGCTAAAGAGGTAAGAACGGACTCCTAGAGCCTCCAAGGGAGCATGGTCTTCAAACACATTAAATTTGGATTTTCAACCTCTGGCCTCCACAACTAGGATAGAACACATTTCTGCCACCAAGTCTGTACTAATTGGTTATAGCAGCCACGAGAAATGAATACATATATGACATAATGCATAATGACTTCATGCATTTGTGTTTTGCTTCAGAAATCAGTGAAAATATAAACAGTCTTAAAGTTCATCTTTGGAATATCTGCAAAGAAAAGCTTTGCTTTGCTTATCAATCTAATATATCCAGATTCTGGGTTCTAGCTCATGGCAGGTGAATGGGTTGCCAATTGTAGCAAATAAAAATATAGTCTGTTCAGTTAAATTTGAATTTCAGATAAGCAATGGAGAACATTTTAGTATAAATATGCCTCTTGCAATATTTGTGAAATATAACGAAATGTTATTTGCTGTTCATTTAAAATTCAAATTTAACTGGACATTCTGTGTTTATGGCATGTGAAGATAAGTCCTGTCCTATATCAGAACTGATATGCAGGGCACAGGCCCATGCTACTGTGGTATTTTGCTATTTTTCTGGCAAAAATCTAACCAACATGATATTTTAAAAGGATGGGGCAAATGAGATCTGATGAAATAAAAACTGTATTTCCTGGCTCTCATGAAAAAAAGAAAAAAACAGTAAAGAGATGCAGGTGGAGCCCTGTCCCAGTTAGATTCAGGCTGAGGCCCAGGTGTGTGGTCTCTTCACTTGAAGAAATCAGAGACTCTCTTTAGAGTGAGAGTAACACAGCATGTGTTACTACACCACATAGAGCTCTCAGGGAACTCAAAGCCAATGAGACTCTCCATTATTATCAGCCTGCAGGGTACTTATTAATAAGAAGCAGCGACACTCATTGGGTTCAAACCACAAGAAACTTTTGACAGGAAAGAATACATGATTGGTCTGGCCCCAGTCTGTTCCCAAGAAGGAGAGTGAATGTCTGGTAGTCACATTTGGATTTTGGCAAAACTATAATTCACACAGATGTTATTATTTAACACCCCTCAAAATCAGAGTTGTTAATTCAACCCCATCCATCACTGAAAAAAGTATCATTTTTATTTATCAGGTGAGAGTGTATTGGACCAAAATGACTGAAATTTACTTAGGAAGTCGTCATGCAGTATCTAAATTTATCACCAACCTCAAACTGACACTGCAATTAAATGTGTGAAAATTCAAATGCACCAATAAGTGTTTGATTTTTTTTCGTGCAATTCAGCCAATATTATAACCTACAGGACCTGTTTTACTTTGAATTTTAGTAAAATGTTTTCAGATGTTTGATTCTTCATATTAATTAACATTAATTTGCTGGTAGCTTCAATTAAAAAATTGCAATAGTATGTGCACTGAGTTAAGGACTGTCTGTATTAAATCTTTTTAAAGAAGTAGGACTTAATACCATATATGCCTGTGATGGAAGGTAGATCGTGATAGTGGTGCCCAAGAGAAAGAAGAGTTAGAACAGGATTTTAAATAATACTCAAAGGCTGCATTTAACTGTTGTTTTCTTTGTCATGGCTGTTTTTTATTTTTCTTGGGTTTTTATTGAATCCTAGGTACTTTATGTTAGGGATTCTTCAATGACCTCTTGGGGAAAAGTTTATTTTTTATTTTTATTTTTGAGGGATATTTCTTTTTGAGTAGTTGTGTTCAAATAGTTGTGCTAGGAGGAGGGATTCTCTGGACTTACATATTTGGAGCAACTTTCTTAATATTTGAGCAGAAAGTCAATTTTTTTTTAAAAAAAGGAAAATAAATACTTCTAAACTCAGGGACCATACTCAAGTTTGAAAACACATTTACTATCCTAATATATAACTGGATACACCAAAGTTGTTGAAAGGAATCAAAAATTTAATTAATGAAATCTTAGAAAGGTAAGAGGAACTTAGTTAAAATGAAAATACATTTCTAAGCTTACCATCATTTAACAGAATTTTAATTCTGCTTAGCCACTATAGTGTTTTATTAAAGTTGTAGTATAATTTACAAGCAATATAATAGACAAATCTTATCAAAACAGCTCAAGTATTTTCGTAGATATATACAGTGTTTAATCCTCAGGAGATTAGCTAATTTTATGTTTTGGGTCAGGAAAAAGAAAAGCCAAATAAAATGAACTCCATTTTTTGGAGTAGGGAGAAAAGTATGTGCTTTCAGAGATGCTTGATAAAGATAAAAGATAAAGAGGTTGTGTAATGAGAAGGTTGAGCACATCCATGTGGGGACAACTCAAGGATCAGTAAGAAAATATTAATTACAGTTCACGGAATGGGCTCTGGAATTTTCGGAGTGTTGCTCAACATAATATATGCTAATGCAAAGCCACACATCCGGACACGAATGAGGTGCCTGATTCCTGCTACAAGGGTGGTAGCTGAAGTACTGTGAAATTAATTGGTTTCACTGAGGCTGCACCTTTTCTCTCTTGAGAAATCCCAGAAGCTACTGCCATAATACAGATAGGTCTCTATTTTGATCTCTACTTGACATGTGGAATGCATGTTAGAAAAGAAAAGAGAATTAGACTTGCTAAACTCATGCTGCTGTGGGGTTACTGAGTCTTGCTCCTGCAAGCAAAGAGGGAACTCTAAAACTTAGTCCTGTTTAGAATTTTCAGATCCCAGGATGTCTGAGATCACTTCTTGATTTATTTCTGCCTGCTGGATGTCCACTGAGGTGTGCTGAAGCTGGTCCACACTAATTACTCACCTACAAAAGAGTCGGGTAAATATTACCAAGACAAGATGTTCTGGTGTCCCGACACAGTTACACTTGTCTCTATTTATGATAGTTCATCTTATGATTTTCTGACTTTATAATAGTGGGCAAGTGATGCTCAACTTACAGTGGGGTTACATCTCAATAAACCCATCCATAAGTTGAAAACTTTGTATTCTCTATATTCACATCAAAGGACCTGTAATCTTTACCTATTTATTGCCGTCTTTCAATTAATTATATCGTACTTGCTTCAATCACCTAGGAAGCTATGGTAAGCTATGGTCATCTCACAGGTGACTTTCAATCTGAGAAGACAAGGTGGACTGGACCTTAATAAGTGATTTGAAATATTTAAAAAAATACATTGTTCTTTTAAAAACCAATAAATAACTAAAATCGATTTACCTGGAAACTGCTTTAAAATCATGTTTTCCTTTTTTTAAAAAAATCAGAGACATGATTTAATTAAAAATATAATAGATATAAAGATGTGTGGTTCATAATCCTTTCTCTATAAAGATGTAGAATGATATGTGGAGCTCCGTATTAATATAACAGCTGTAAAGTGAGATAAATGAAGCAAGTGCTTTCATACTTTATAGAAATTAACATTTACCTTTTTTAAAACAATCCATAATATGAGTACTACTACAATTAATCAATTCTAAGACACACTTTTGTTTCACATTTTAATACCTTTGTTGCCTATATCTTCCTTACAATCATGACATCGTATACTTTTTGCTTACTAGATTACTACTCTGGTGTAGCTGCCATTATCTGTTAATGCAAAATCATAAAAAAAAAAAAATCAGTAGAAAAATTTTTGGTTGAGTGTCAGAAGTTTGAGGGAAAACCTCAGGACATTTGTGGAGTACTTTTTTATGTTCCAGAAACAGAATGGTTATGGATATAAGAAGGGAAATATGGTGATTCAGAACTTTTAAACAACTTTCCTAGAACAGGAATCAAAAGTAGATTAGTTGTATATAATAATAAAAGTAGCATTAAAATTTAGTACCCATAGCTTTTAGTTCTTTTGTGTATTATATTAAGAATTACTGAATCACCCACCAATCTTTTTGATGACCCAGAGGACTATATTGGGTGTAAGAAAGTAGATATGCATGAATCCTGAATCAAAAAGTGATTCAGAAAAGTCAGACACTGAAAGTGAAGAAGTTTCACAGATACTTAGACAAATTTATCTTATATTTCTTGTTTTATGCATGTATAGTTATATATGGCAAATATTTATGTCTAATAAAGTCTACAGGATCAACTTTTATAATGCTTGAGTTATGGTTATAAGTGATTATAAGCGTACCCATCATCTTCAGGGGTCCTCAAACTTTTTAAACAGGGGGCCAGTTCACTGTCCCTCAGACAGCGAGACAGTGAGTTGGAGGGCCATTGGAGAGTGTGGTGCACATTACACACATACACACTGTGGGCCCAGGACGAGCCGGCTGCTAAGCAGGACAGGCAGCGGGGGCAAAAACGCCTGGCGGGCTGGATAAATATCCTCGGGTGGGCCGCATGTGGCTCTCGGGCTGTAGTTTGAGGACACCTGATCTAGACAGTGTTCATTGTGCCTGTTAGGTAGGTTTTTGCACATCCACCTGTCCCCTTCTCCCTTCTACTTGATTTCCATTGTTTCTTCCCTTTATGCACAGGTGAACTCATCAGTTAGTTTCAACTTAATAGTGAGTACAAATGGTGCATCTTTTTCCATTCTTTAAATACTTCCCTTAGGATAATGGTCTTGATAAATCACATTTCATTTTATTGGTTATACTATGTGACTATAACCATGTGATTTTGTATGTCTCTGTAAGCATGTCACGCTGGTCTTCTGTTGTCATTAAGCACACAGCCTCTTTATTAGGTACAGACAAGTGTGAAAAAGCCAGAAGTCTCTAACAAAATAGTAATTAAACCAAGATTAGAAATAATGGATGAGCACAGTGTTATATGTAATAGCCATGTAAGAAAAAGAAATCTCACAATATTGCAAGATGATAAATTAGTTGAAAGTCCTGAGAGACAGATGGTCGGTTAAGAAACGACCCCACATTTAAGTTATGATATAATTAATATAAAGGTTCTTGGTGGCACCAGTGACTCTAAGGAGAAGCTAAGAAGGTATAATGAACAGAGTAGGAGGCTCAAGTGGAATATGCTGTGGGTAAACTTTGATGCACTTCAAGTGAATGGGTTGGCAGAATGGATGGCAGCATTAGCAATGTGGTTTGTGGGTGGAGGGACGGAGACAGGTTGGCAATAAATGAGCAACATGAAGGCTCCTTGTCATGGTGGAAATGTTCTGTATTATGAAAGTATATGCCTTTTCCTTTCCGTTTGAGACTACCTGGATCCCCCTCTTCTGTGGGCTGAGGTGCGGGGGGTTGTAAGATATCCTGCCACTATGTTGATCCTCCAGTCCTGGCTTCCCCAATCAGTTTACCTTCCCGTTTCCACCTTTAGGAGTTTTTCAATTGTCTCTTGCTATTTCCAGGGTTTATAGTTTAATTAGTGAGAAAAGTAATATTGCCCAGATTGGAAGTCACGTTAAATCATATTAAATACTTTAAATACATTTTCGAGGAATTCCAAAATATGTTTGATTTTGTCATGAGATATTTGCACATACATTCCTTGTCATTTGAATATTTGCATCCCAATGTTTATGAAGTTGTCTAGGGAAGAAATACATCAAGGAGATATTCACAAATAAATAATACAACTGTAAAACAAGTTCCCAATCTTCTCTCCACTCCCTTCCCACTTAACAATACTAGCAAATCGAGCATTTGTAATTGCCTGTCTTTTGTTGTCATCAGGTCTTTTCTAAAATCTAATTTACATAATGTGCAAGCCTAAATTATGGTGAAATGAAGCAGCATTTAAGATGTGATTCATGAAGTCAAGGAAAATGATAGTGGAGAACCACTTGCATCACAAGCAAAGTCACTGGAGCGCCAGGATATGGCAGAATCGCGCTGGAAAACAGCCAAAGAAAAATAATTCTACACGACCATGATGTGGTCTTGCATGTCATGGATATGCATTTACAAAGGACATATTTGATTATTGAAGTTTGAAGTAGAAGAACTTCTGAGAATGATGAAATATTCTTATTCTTTTGCAAAAGTTATCCTCCTTAGGCTTATGTAGTGAAGGCTAAATTTGAAGTTAAGGATGATGAATTATTCTGTCATGCATTTTTATTGGAAAATTTAAACTAACCTTTATAGAACTTATTTCTACTTCTTTCATTCCAATAATTAGCATAGAGTCCCTAATTTAATCTAAGTTTTGAGAACAATAAAAAATAAATTTTACTGTATTAGTTAGATTGGCTAGACCATACTTTGGTAACAACTAAATCTTGAAGTCTTAGTGGTGTAACACAATAAACAAGTACTTTTCATTCAAGACCCAATTTGCGGTGGATCAAGCATCCCTCCCCTCCAATCTTGTATTGTGATCATCACAAGCATGTGGCCTTCAAACTTGCTATAGCAGGGGAAGAGAGAGCTAAGTAATTTCATAGGATTTTTTTTTATTTCGGCATATTGTGGGGGTACAAATTTTAAGGTTTCAAAAAATGCCCTTCCCCCCTCCCCCCAGAAGTCTGAGTTTCCAGCGTGACCATCCCCCAGATGGTGCACATCTCACTCATTATGTATGTATATACCCGCCCCCTCTCCCCTCCCACCTGCCCAATACCCTATTACTGTAGTATTTATGTGTTCACTTAGGTGCTGCTCAGTTAATACCACTTTGCTAGTGAGTATATGTGGTGCTTGTTTTTCCATTCTTGGGATACTTCACTTAGTAGTATGGGTTCCGGCTCAGGAATTTTTTTATTAGCTAGGCTTATAAATGGCCTATATCTCTTTGGGCTACATGACATAATTAATTGTAGTCACATTACTCCAGCGCATGTGTGGAAGGCAGAAAAACAAAACAAAACATTTTCTTTTTGTTTTATCCATGAAAACTCAGCATTTTTTCCTGCCATCATTATTTTTATTTTATAAAATATAATGAAAAGCAACCTTTTTACTATTAATCTGACCTTTGGATACAGTTTTAATTACATATTTAAGAGAGTTTCACATGCTGATTTTCTTGAAATAATTAATGAAGTCCTCCTGTATACATGAATCTTTTTGCTTTAATTAAAAAAAAAACTCTCTTTAAATTGTGCTGTTCTGCAAAATTTCATAAACAATGTCCTAGTAAAATGTCAATATAATATGCTGATGAAATTTAACTGAGTTAATTAACATTGGGTAATATTAAACCACTTCAGAAAGATATCAAAGAATTATGCTATTCTTCAGCCAACATGAGGTTTTCTTTTAGAGACTATGGTATCACTATCCTTCACTGAAATGTGAAAACTGACTCAGCAGAAAAAGTATCTGCTATCAATTGCATTGCTAGTTACACAGGCAGCCTTTTTTTGTTGTTTTTGTTTTCTTTTTGGTCAGTTCCCAAGAAATTAATGAGCAGATTTGATTCTGCTTAGCTTGGAGAACTGATAAAAATCTCACTCCAAGGTAATATGAAGGAAGCTATAACCTTTCATTTCCTATTCTTTTAAGAATAATTAAAAGACTTAATTAAGAAAAACCCTATACCATTCAAAGTTCTTTTCTGCTTCAAACTGTAGTAATGCTGATTTATCAGATAAGCCCAACTATCTATGCTATAGGCTGTAATAAACCTTTTCTTCATATTCTGACTTAGTGAAAGGTTGAATTTATTTTTAATGGTAAAGTGTTGTTTCTTATTTCTCTTTTAACTTGCACAGGCATTTCTAATTTATTAAAGCAATGAAACTTCTTTTCCACATAGAAGAGAAAAATTACATAGAACTATTACATCATGATACAAAAATAAATAAAACTCAAAACCCAGGAATAACTGATTTTCCAGGACTAAAGTACATTTAACTATGGTATTTGA
The DNA here is from genome assembly GCA_008750895.1 of Mirza zaza. Lineage (NCBI taxonomy): Eukaryota > Metazoa > Chordata > Mammalia > Primates > Cheirogaleidae > Mirza > Mirza zaza. Next base: position 181,729 of record VSMD01105886.1, read on the forward strand.
AAATTACTTTTATAACTAAGGATATACAGATGAGGGAGGACCAGCTAATTTGACCTGGAAAAGGAATGTCAAAGAAAGATATGGAGAAATTATAAAACTTTTGCTGATCTTTCAAACATGAATGTTAGAAGTGTTCAGTGATTAAGAATGGAAGATGGTATTCCAGGATAAAGGCATTAAAACAAACATCGTGTGGTCTAGTGCTGTTAGAATATAGAGCATATGAAAGGTATCAATGGAGAAAAATCTGGAAAAACTGTTCAAGGAACTTTTCGATATAATTATGTTTTATTGAATCCTTTCCTAGTGACCAATTACATGTATGCAATCTAAAAGAGTCAGTTAAAAATCAGTTTCCCCAAAATGAATGAGAACACAAGACATTTTCGTTCTACATTTTGATGCAGTGACTTTTGCAGCATGACTTAGTTACTATGAAAACATTCAATCTCTCTTTTTAAGATAATTTCCCAACTAATTTGAAAGTTCTCTTTGATTTATTCATGTCAATGTTTTGGATGTTACAAAAAGGCACCAGGGCATGAAAAGCAGGTTGGCCAGTCAAGTCAAAGCCAGTTTCACAGGAGAATCACATAGAAGCCATTGGCATCAGTGCCCCACAGTGAGAAGCAGCCCAGAACCCCATTCCCAGCATGCTGATAGTGCTTGGGTTACTGTTGACCAGTTGAAAGACATTTTGCAACCATTTACCATTCTAGAGGGTATTAAACATTTAGATGACTCAAATTACTTGTTCTAAATGCAAGCTTTAAATGTTTACACTCTTCAAAAGTCAACTTAATAGCTGGCCTGTATTATTCATTCACTCTTTCATTCATCATCTGTTTATTCATTTACACACACACACACACACATCAATTATGTCCAAGCCATTTTTCCAGGTAGAAAGATCATTCTTACAGCAACTTGCCTTCAGGGATCTGATAATCTATTAGTGAGAGAGAAATGTAAACACACACACACACAAAACAAAAACAAAAAAACAAAAGGCTAATAAAAAGTAAAATAAAGGTCTTTGAGAGAAAATGGATAAGAATTCATTTAAATTAGAATTTAAAGAATCAGAAAGATCTTAATGGAGATGTCGAAAGGGCATCCCAAGTAGTATTAAAAAGAAGTAAGAGGGAATTTCCTTGTGTGGCATAGACTGGAATGAGCATTCAGTTGCACGGTAAGGCTGCACAACACTGTTCTAATTGCCATCAAAATTACATAGGTTAGAAAAATATATGTATGTGCTTTGGGGCTGAAATTTTCTGCCCCCCCCTAAAATTTTAAATTTAGAAGAAAAAGAGATTTTCAAATCCAAGAAATATTTTATGTTGCATTATTAATATGGCTATAAACACATATACTAGCATATATTATATACATTGAGAGGATGCAACCATTTTCGCTTAAAAAATATTACAAATTGTTATCATGTTATATCTAATTTGTGCCTAGAGACTATTTCTTTTTCATGTTCTGGGATTCACCAGCTGTTTTATAACTTACTTTAACTTTAGTGAGCATGGCTTTACCACCCTGACCTCTATTAGGTGTATGTTGGTGATGTGTGGTTTAAAGCCTTTCTACTTTCAAAGTTTGTTTCTACAGAAGCTTTGAAAAACATGGTTCTGGCTATACTAATAATTACCATTCATTGATGATGAAGCCAAATACATTATCAGAATCACTGAATGACTGAGTTTTCTATTAATAGTCTCTGAAACTATTTCAAGGTTATTTTGCTCAAAAAGGGAACTAAAAAGAGTAAGAGTAATCCACAATAAGAGTAAGAATAATGTTTCAGGCTTTACCCGATGATTTAAACTAGAGTGAAAATAGTGTTTCAAATCTATCTCAAAACCTTATCTTGAGAAATGAAAATATATTCGGCATCAATAGTCATTCACAACTTCCGTGTTTGTCTTTTTCCATTACTCTTTGTAGCCCAAAGACTATTTCAATGGCTAATATATAGTTTATACGTTTTCACATATGTATTTGACTATGATATACAATAAGAAACAGATTTCCCTTCATGATGTAGTACACATACACTCATACAGACACAAATGATGCTCTCTGATATTTTTCATTGCATTTTGCTTCATTTTGTTTTATTTTGTGAAAAAATGCTCTAGGTGAGATCATTAAATTTATTTTACCCCACCCCCATTAGTGGCTTAAAACCTACAGTTTGAAAAATTTCTAAGCAATCTTATTTTCTGCTCCCCGCCCCCCCCCCCTTTTTTTTGTGAGACAGGATCTCACTCAGTTACTCAGGCTAGAGTGCAGTGGAATGATCATAGTTCACTGCAGCCTCAAACTCCTGGGCTCAAGGTGTCCTTCTGCTTTAGCCTCCTGAGCAGCTGGGGCTACAGGCATCACCACACTCAGCTAATTTTGTTGTTGTTGTCGTTGTTGTAATGGTGTCTTGGTATGATGCCCAAGCTGGTCTCAAACTCTTGGCCTCAAATGATCCTCCTCCCTCAGCCTGCCAAAGTGCTGGGATTATAGGCATGAACCACCACAGCAACCTGCACTCTTGATACAAAAAAATAAAAAAGGTTAAGATTTTATCCTTTAATTGGTGTTTCTTTACTCTAAATAGTCTCCTTTACTGAAATGTACTCAATCAACGTTTTTGTATTTTGTTAAAATGAAAGCAATTTTAGCTTGACTTGAGGCTACATATGTTTTCAAAATAATAATACAAAATCATATGTCAAAAACAAAATTGTATTATTTTCTTTGTCAGTGAAAATGTGAATCATTTTAATTATTTTGATACTAAGAATTACTTTATAGATTTGAAGGATATGACATTGAAGTACAACATGATTGGTTAGCTTCTGTGGAAAATTGATTTGCTAAACTAAGCCAAAATGCCAGAAAGCTTCGGGTAATCAAGAAATTTGGGGTTGTGTGTTTTAATATTAATGAAAACTGCTTTTGTGTGGAACAAAAACAAGTCACTATTGCCCATGGGAAAAATTACATTCTGAAAACTTTTAGTTATTACACTTAGATTCTCATCATTTTATAATTTGTAACATCTACTGGATTTCATATTGATCTGCCTTCTCAAAACTTTAGAAAACTAAAAATGATTAAAAAATAGATATTTAGTTGACTATCAACAAAATATTTCTGTGCTGCCAAAGAAAGTATGTTGGTGGTAATTTCTAAATACACTTACATTTCTAAAATAAAAACTCAAATGAAAAATAAAAATAACATTTATAAACATTTTAAAAGGTATGTGTAAGCTATGTGTCAGACAATATGCTAAGCATTTACACAATCTATTTTTAAATACTTACAAAAACGCTTAAGTAAAATATTATTTTTCCACATTTTAAAGATGACATAAATTTAAAGGAAATGATATTAACCCCCCTTGAACTTAGTCACATCTGCGCTCTTAACCACTATGCTACACCTTTATCACCACTTTATTTTAATTATTAACAAAGATTCAGACAATTATGGCACTAGAAATTTAACTCATTTCAGAAAGAAAAATATGCACCCACAACGTTATGACATTTTCACTTCAGTAAGTTATTCGGTTCTTCAAAACATGCACAAAAGCCTATATTCCCTTATGACAAAATGACCTCTTGGAAGGAACATAATATGGTGGAATTAAAAGAGTAACAGGAAAAAAGTAAAAACATTATGTGGGCATGTTATTACTGCTAATGCACATGGGGGTATTGAGAAATTAATAAACATCTGCCATGCAAATATATGCAAATGTGCTCACCTTCATGTAACTCAAGGGGAACATAATAACTAATGTTCATATCCCTGATACTTTCTAGGAGTAAATACATAATTCAACATCTTTTTTTAATGTCATTCATTTAAGTCATAGTCATTATCTCTGATTTTCAGTATTTCGTTAATATGGATTTGCAGTGTGTGTTGTTAGTAGGAGTCACTTGCAGACAAAAGGCAGTGGGCGTGGGAAGGTGGTCAAGTATTGCCATGCATAGGAAAAACATGATTTGACATTCTACCCTGCTCACATTGGCTTCTTTCATCTGCTTTTCTTCAAAGAGCTCCATCTTACCAAATATGTATACTTTGAAGCTGTAATGAATGCAAGTAGATTTATCAAGTTTTTAAAGTATTTATTGATTAAAGGTATTCATTGAGATGTTTTCTTCCTTCACACAATTTAAAACTTTTATCAATGATCAAAAAGTCATTTCAACTTAATTTAAGAACAGATATATATATATATATATATATATGTATATATTTCCTCTCCTCAGGCCATTTTATTTTATCATTTTTCAGGAGGATTGTGAAAGTACATGAATTCATTTTTAAATGAATTACCAGAAGTGTATACTAAAGTTAGTTTTGTTTATTATCATAACGTGATAGATAAGAATTTGCTTAGGGCTTTTTGGGATACAAAGCACGAATTATTCAGACATTGGTATAATATACATTACAGTAAAACTTTTATTTCTAGCCAATTATCCTTTCTACATCACACAGTTAATAGAAGACATTATTGTGTACTATCTTAGAATTAATCAGGAGAGAAAATTAGATAATAACATTATCTACATTTGGACAACAAAGCTAATTGGGCTTTGGCTGTCTGATTTCTTCCTACAAACCTTAGAATTATTTGATCTTTAAGATTTTTAAATGTTTATTGAAAAGAGAAGACACTGAGATAATTAGAGTCACATTGGGCCCTTTGACATACTTCAAAGAACTTTTATTGATAGTCATGTGATTCATCAGCATTAGAACCGACACTTACAGAATGGTTAGTTCAAATTTAGTAAGTTTAGATTTCTCTGTTGATTATGAAGATAATTTTCCTCTTGATCTAAACCAAATGGTGATTATTATAAAAACTGGCTTTTACAGAAACTTCACATAAAGAACATATGTTGGTGTGAAGAAAAACATTACATAAAATACTTATTAACACAGTGACATGGTAGGTAATTAATTAATGAATGAGTCAATGAAAGCTAATCAAGGATTTATTGTATTTTTTAGGAAATTCACATTGTAGCAGTTTTATAAAAATTCTTTAGATGAGCAGAAATAGTGTAAGTTATTTTCTATCTCTCTCAACTTTTTTGTTTTGAAACTTTGAAAAACGAAAATAAACATTATTTTGTTTATTTATTTTAAACTTTTTTTTATTTCATCATATTACCAGGATACAAATATTTAGGTTACGTATATTATTCTTGCCCCACCCAAGTCAGAGCTTCAAGCGTGTCCATCCCCCAGACAGTGCACACCATACCCATTACATGTGTGTATACCCATCCCCTCCCTGCCCACCTGCCTGACACCCGAGGTATTCTTATCTCCTCAGAGACTAAAAGCATTTCTCTCTCTCTCTCTGTTCCTGGAGCCATCATTCCTTAGGTGAACAGCTTGGGAAACAGATTGTTTACACCAACATGCTCTTTAGAGCAAAATTCCTTATAAAAGATCTATAGTACACGTACCACATGAACTTAATGGTTTCGTTTATTCCTGGTTCATGTATTTTCCTGGTTCTAGTAGCCCACAAAGATGAGTACCATACTTTATCTTTCATATCTTTTAAAATGAGATATTGTGAATACAGATTGCTATCTGTATAAGGCTTGGGGAACAGTGACCAATTAAGCAACAAGACTGTGAGGTTTTGTCTTGTTTTGTTTTTGCCTTGCTTAGGCACTTAAGCAGATAGCCATGATGATTGCAAAACAGTGATAAAATGGTGCTGAATGACCTGGGTCGATATTCCAACATTTACACTGAGGAAATGCCCATAGTGCTATTTAATGGGCACAAAAGTAGCCTCATGTAACTCACTGTAAAAGATGAGAACATATGAGATCTATTAGATTGAATTATGAACTCATCCTTTATTAAGTACCTTGTTCAGACACATAATTTTTAAGTAAAAGTTTGTTGCCTGAGAACATTATTTCATGTTTGATATTCACACAACTTAAAGATATGGTTGTTTCCTCCCAGATAGACTAACTCTTAAAATTGGTTTCATTTTTAATTAGTCATAGAAGACAACAAAATGACTTTTATTCTTATTTTCTTCAAATCCATATTTTTTTTTTGTTTCTGAGTGTAATTCTTTTACTCTCAGAATATTATAATGGTGTAATTATTGAATTGTATACCAAATAGAACTCTCTTCTCTCTTTAAGTCATGTAAAAGCAGTCAATAACACAGCTTAAAAATGTAAATTAAAAGTAAAGCAAGACAGTCAGAAAAATACAAGGCTTACTTCCTAATCTGCTTGAAAAGCAGGATGTAAATATTATTAGTACTTAAATTTATTTAACTTGTTTGCAGTACTTTATGGAAACTTTAAGTTAATCCATTTCCAAATGTATCTTCATACATTAAATGTCTGAAACTAATGTGCAATGTACAAATCAGCTTAGGCAGAAAGCATTTAATGAATGCTTTGTCGATAAAGCTGCTCCTACATAAATAGATTCAGATCACCTCCGGAGACTTTTTATAATTTCTGAATTCAGTGTCTGCTATGCCTTAGGCACTCCAGTAGCCATTTATCCTCAGGAGAGTCTTCTCTTTATTCCTGCATGCTTTTTTTTTTTTTTTATTCCACATAATTATCTGCTTAGTTGATAAAAGCTTCATTTTAATCATTTGGTCATGTAGAATCTTGTAGCTGGCATGTTAACATGGGGGAATTAATGATTTGGAGGGAAAAAAAAGAGTTTTTCTCCCCTTATCATTATCTGGTTCATCTTGGCAAGCTCCAGACATATGGATCACCCAATGTGTTCAATGAAGCATCTGCATGAGGAGAGGCGAGAATCTATTGCAAAATGAAACCATTTTAAACAGAACTGATGAACAGGAAATAAACTTTCCCTTTCTTTCCTCCCTCTCTTTCTTTTCCTTCCTCCCTCTCTTTCTTTCTTTCTTTCTTTCTTTCTCTCTCTCTCTTTCTTTCTTTCTCTCTGTCTCTCTTTGTCTTCCTTCCTTCCTTCCTTCCTTCCTTCCTTCCTTCCTTCCTTCCTTCCTTCCTTCCTTCCTTCCTTCCTTCCTTCTTTCCTTCCTCTCTTCCTTCTTTTCAAAATATATATATTCTAACTTATATATCTAGAATCTGTAATATTTAAAGTCTTCCTTTAGTGTCACAGGTTTATATTGGTTTATTTTTCTGAGGGCGTTCACAACCATGTCATATGGTCTGCTCTTTCTTTTAATATGCTATAACTCTCTTTTTTTATTTCAATAGATTTAGGAAGTAAAAGTGTTTTTTGTCTCATGGATGAATTATATAATGTGGAAGTCAGGGCTTTCAGTGTACCAGTCACCAGAATAGTGCACATTGTACTGGACAGGTAGATTTTTATCCCTCACCCCCCCCACTCACACCCTCCCCTTATTTAGTCCCACTTATAAGTGAGAACATGTGGTATTTGTTTTTCCATTCTTGAGATACTTTGCTTAGGATAACGATCTCCAGTTCCTTCCAAGTTACTGCAAAAGACATTATTTCATTTCTTTTTATGGCTGAGGAGTAGTCCATGGTGTGTGTGTGTGTGTGTGTGTGTGTGATATATATCTTAATGTGTTATAATTTTTAAACCTTCTTTATCTTCTCCTGTACTGTCTTACCCTCATCTGGCCTAAATAATTAATATATACCTAATGCATTTGTTAGACTTTATAATATGTATAATCTAATCCTAAATTATTCTGTAATTAACTGTGTGTCTGCCTTGGGCCCCACTTTCTATCTCGGCAAAAGTGAATGTATATATATACACATGCACATATGTACTTTAATATATGCATATACATAAATTATATATATAATTTTATGAATGTTTTTCACTCATAAATGCAATGTATGAAACAACCACCAGTATGAAGTATCTAAATGAAGAAACTCATATTGAAGGATATAAAAAGGATGGCCTAAATGAGGCTGACTTGCTTTATTGATCTTTTTGAGAAATCACTTTTAAAGGTCATTTTAAAAACTATATTCTCCTACCATGTTCTGAAAATTTCTAATTTTAAATCCTTTCTAAACTAGTTTTTTTCTACCTCCTTCTTTCCCTGCACTCCCCAGCAGGAACTTCATAACCTTAGAATATCAGAGTGATGTAGATTTCTTAATTTCTCCAAAACAGTGTGATGATTCTTATGAAAGAAAATTATTTACTTGATGTTTAATATATGCTCTAAATATTCTGGATTCAACAAAATGTTTGTCAGTTTTGGAGCCATCTCTTCTCCCACTAATTTATTTGTCTGTCTTCACTCCCTACAACGTCAGACTTGTGATTAAATGTCACAAATACATAATTACTTATGAGTTAATGTATCTAAAGGCATTGCTACTCTTTATGAGCCATATGCATTCCACAGCGAGTTTCAGTTAAAATATCACAAAATGAATAAATCTAAAAGAGATGCTTTATAGTCAGCGATCTTCTGCATCCTTAACAACTTGAAGCTACTGTTGCTGTTTCCTAATCATCAAAGACAATTTACCGTTTCTGGTCTTGTCTTTGTTTAAAAAAAAAAAAAAGGATGATTTTATATATTTTATATACTTGCCCTTTAATTTCTTCTTCACACTCTTTCCTCTTGGTTTTCTTGGATTCTTCTAATCTGTGGCTCTACTTCACTTCTCTAGTAGGTTCTGTTTAATCTACTTTATATCTACTACTCCTCACTCTCCCCGACCCCTTAAATACTAAAGATTTGGGCAGTGTTTTCAACACTTGATTCATCTCAGAATTCCCTGAAATTTTTAAAAAGATAAATTGCTGGGCGCCTATCTTGGAGATCCACATTCAGTAGATCTGGGTTGAAGTCTGTATTAGTTTGCTAGGGCTGCTCCACAAAGTAGCATAGACTGGATGGCTAAACAACAGAAATTTATTCTCTCATACTTTTGGAGGCTAGAAGTTCAGAATTAAGGTGTTGGTGGGATTGTCTCCTAGTCTGAGGGCTGTGAGGGAAGGACTTGTCCCAGGCCTCTCTCCTGGGCTTGTAGATTGCTATGTTTTTCTGTCTTTTCATGTTGTTGTCTCTCTATGTGTATCTTTGTGCCCCAATTTCCAGTTTTTATAAGAATATCACTCATATTGTAGGACTCACCCTAATGACCTCATTTTAACTTTATTATCTATGTAAAGAGCCCATCTGACAATAAAGTCACATTTCAAGGTGCTAGAAGTTAGGACTTCCACATATGCAGAGGGTGGAGTATAGCTGAACCCCTGACAGAGTCTTAAGGTTGGTATTTTTAAATTTTATTAAACCTAGTAGAAAAATTTTTAGAAATGCCAGAGGCTGTGTCTTTGGCCTTTTCTCTATTTTGTGTATTCTTCTATTTCATGCAAACCTGAGCCATTACTCCAGTAAGCACATGTCTCCCCCACCTCGCCTCTGCTGGCATCCTGGGCACCTGGGAGCAGGTGGGAGGGGGTGAGATGGAGAGCTCAGAACTCACCAGTCATCCTCCTGTAGGTGAATCTCTGCAGCAGTGCAGAAAGGCTGCTGGAATTATTAGAGAGTGGGACTTTGAAATCTATAGCCACTGAGACTTTAATTACATCTAGAATATTGAATGTTATTATACAAATTATTAGACCAGCTAAAAATTTATTAACTGGTATCTTTGCATCCTGTGTATCACCCCTTTCCATTAAGATTAAAGTGATGGGGAATTAAAAATACCCTGAGATCAGTCATTACGAAAAATAAAAATTCCCCATTTTTGTACCTTGCTGTGTTGAGGTTGCTCAAAATAAACCTGTATAATTAGTGTTCCATGCAGTTTTACTTTTAGCTATCCTTTCAGGCTCTGGGTGAATGATCAAACAAAAGACATTTTTCTAGCCAGTTATCATTATTTTTATTATACCATGCACTTTTCTAAATTACCTTTTTGCTTTCACTTTTTGTGTGAGCTATATTCAGAGACTGGCTCTGGAGCGCAGAGTTCAGAGACGTAAAATAAGATGAATTTTTTTCCACTAATAGCTTTCACACATTGAGCCAGAGACAATGATGACTGCTGCTCTTATTCAATAATCACAATAACCTCCTGGGTTAGACACTGTGTCAATGTTTTATAAATTTAAAAGATGAGGAGAGGGGGAGTAATTCCCTCAAGGGAACAGAGACTTGAGGTCAGAACCACGCACACTTTTCATAACTCCAAAGCCCACAATTTCAGCCACGGTTTATTTTGTTACCTTGATTTAGAAGAGCATTTTATCAGTCAAAAGCAGTATTTCATCACATCATAAGAACCACTCTGAAATCACCAGGACAGATATTTCTACTCTGTTTTAGGAGACTAGGAAGCTTGGTTCAGAAAATTAAGTGCCTGGACAAAGGCAGTGTATCACTACATAGCCAGAACTAACCTCCGTGCATGGTCTTGTTTGTTTCCTGCCTATCGTCTGTTCTGTTTAATCTATGTTTTCCAAATTATTTAAATATAAACTTTAATTTTACTTTGGTGAAAATTTCAGAAAAATACTGGTTTAACATGTTTTCTTTGTTTTAGGAATATTCTTTTTTCCATTTGCTTTACTGAAACAACTATGCTTATAAAGCCTTTCACTAAATTTAGTCTCTTTGTTTCACAAAATTATGTAAAATGAGTACTTATCTAGGTCAATTTAACCAATATTAGTTTTATAAGAAAATACAAGGCATACATTTTTAAAGTTGGAGGTACATAAAAATACAGAATGTGTATTGGACATATTTAGGGGAAAAATGAAGCCTGTGATATAGCTATCCAGACTCTATTTTCTAGTTTAGTCTTAAACACTTTTGCCTGATTACTACATGAGTGCATTATTATATGAAAGTGATTATTTTTGTTATTCATTCATCTTTGCTAGTCTGGTGTGCATAAAATGGACTTTTTATAAGTTTAGGAAAACTTGGAAGCTAGTTACATATCTAAGAATCAGTGATACAAAATTTAGTCATAATTGAAGTAGTTAGATAATCTGAAACTTGGCTCTCAATTTAAATGTAGTTATTTATCTTTCTTAGTGACTCTCAAGACCCACTTGGATTAAAATCCTGTAGGTTTTTTTTAAAGTGAAGTTTGGAAATAGCATCAACATTTCACAGAGAATTTGTTTATTCCACAGAGAACTAAACATTCATAATAATTGATTATAACAATGAATTCAGATGTCCTTTTAAATGTTCATAAAGATTATACAATAGTTATGCCAATTTTTATCTCATCTACCTTTAATTATCTTTCTAGGCTTTGGGTAAATGATCAAACAAAAGATACTACTTTAACTAGCTATTATTTTCTTTCTTTCACCTATTACATGACTAAATTGCCTTTCTGAATTCTGCTTTGGATTGAATATGTTGTTGAAAATTGGAAAACTGTAATATAACCATAGCTAAATTATTGTTAGATTTGATCTTTAAAATCACACCAAAAAAGAAGGAAAAACATAAATGAGGTGTAAGTGTTGAAACAAGTTAGAAAAAACTAAAGAAGGAAGTATCATGTAAAATAACCTTTTGGCTGTGTAATGGGAACTATTTCCCTTTAGAATGTATCCTTGAAGGAGTCGTGATTATCTGGTTTCAATGATGAAACTAATGCCTAGGGAGCTTAATTAATGAAATAAAATGGAATTATTGCTGTCTATAAGGCCATGGACTGGCCAATTTGTCTAAAATCATACTATTACATAGTTGAGGATTGATTTTGGAATATTTCTCTAAAGTTTATAACCAAGTTAACACAGGCCTGATTCTAAATAGTCGTACATCACATTTAATTGTGATGAACATCACTCTTGTACCTGTCAGATTAATGCTGTGTATCATTAGTCCTCTTATAATCACAACTTTTAAGTTGTGGCTACTCTCTCTACCTAGAAATGACTGTGTCTTTTCCTTACGTCTCCAGCCACTTTTCTTCTGACACTTAGCAAGCTCAAGTTCCCTCCTCTAAATTTTAGAAACCACAAAGCAAAATCCTATTTATTTTTTCCTTTTTCTAATCATTAAGTCTTTCCTTAGGTGATTTCAAACATTCACAGGGCCTTAAATACCTGCCAAATGCCCCAAATATACAAAGAAAATCGTAGTCCAGACTTTTCTACTCACCTTCTAATCTGTATATCCAACTATCTGCTCGGTTATCTTCTAGGTTGTCTTATAACCTTCAGAAGTATCGTATGTCTTCATTTCCTTCACATAAGAGTTTCTCTCCCTCTGGCAAAGTCTCCATCTACTCTTATCCATTTCATTTAGTAAATGATACCTTAGCTAGTTATACAAAATTGCCCCAAACAGTAAATGGAAATCATCTTTTATTTATCTTTCTCCTTTATGCATATCGGAATGGTCACCAAGCGTATTAGATGTAGCCAGTAAAATATATGTTAAATTCATCATTTGCTCATTCAGCCAATATTTTGAGCACCATGTGCCAGGCACTAAATTATACAAGTGTGAACAAGACAAACAGGATCCCTATTCTCATAGACTGTTTATTACAGTGGTAGAAGCAGGAAAAAAAGTAAATAAGTAAAACTAATATAATCATTCTATGACTCAGCCACAAAAAACAATGGTGATCTAGCACCTCTTGTATTAACCTGAATGGAGCTGAAGCCCATTCTACAAAATGAACCATCACAAGAATGGAAAAACAAGCACCACATGTACTCACCAGAAAAGTGGTACTAACTGATCAACACTTAAATGTGCACATATAATAGTAACATTCATAGAGTATTGGGCAGGTGGAAGTGGGATAAAGGGGATGAGTATAATCACACCTAATGGGAGCGGTGCACACTGTCTGGGGGATGGACATGCGTGAAGCTCTGACTCGGGTGGGGCAAAGGAAATATATGTAACCTAAACATTTTTACTCCCATAATATTCTGAAATGAAAAAAATAAATAATTCTACAATAGAATGTCATTCAGGAAATAAATGATGTGCTATGATACAGAATAATGAGTAGATCTATTTGAAATATGTTGGTTAGGAAAGAACTTCCTTGAACTGTGACCTAATGATGAGAGTGATCTAGCCATTAAAAAAAGGGCCCAAGAAAGGGCACCTCTGGTATATTTGATGTAAACGTCATTGTTTCCCTATTGTAGACTTCAGTTTCCTGACAAAGACCCATGGGGTCTTGCATGAATTGGCCTCTGCTAACCATATATACAATAAAGCTGTCAGAGACTATACAGGATATTGCAATATAGCTGAAAATAAAAAGAGAGAAGTTTGGTAATTGTAGGACTTATATTGGATAGAGTTAGAAACAAACTAAGAAAAAAGAAGTTAAGAAAAATGTCAGACAGTAATAAGTTCTACAAAGATTCAGTGGAGTCACTGAGAGATCAGGGGAGGTCCTTTGGGATGTGACATTTAAAAGTGAGATTTAAATGACAAGAAAGTGTCAGTTTTGCAAAGATTAAGGGAAACATGCTTTAAAGAAAAATACAGAATTAAAGGTGTTAAGGCCATCAAAATCTTCGTGTGTTTATATGAGGGAAGGAGGCAATTTGGCTGGATGTGAGGGTGGACCGGATAGCAGTACAAGACGGACTATATAGGAAGCCAGGAGGGAATCAGGGTAGGGGCTTGAATTTTATTGTAACAGTTTGGATCATTTTCAATGACATAACATCATACATGTTACCTCTTATTTATTTTTTTACAAAAGTAAAAAAAAAAATTACTTTTCATGCAATTCTAATTACTTAGTTTAACATGAAAGAAATATGTTTGTCCTGATAGGGTTTTAAAAGTCAGATGCTGTCAATTATTTAGTAAACATATAGCTTCTTTAATTGGGCTGTGTTTGGGCTTTTCCATAACGAATCGAATTATAAATTTCCTTCTACTTCTCCTATGCAACAGGAATGCAGCTATTGTGAGGCAGTCCTACGTTTTGCAATTTCATTTACAATTTGACATTTGGATTTGTTGACATCATTAAAAAGTGCTGCTATCCTGGCAACAAAAGTAGAAGTCAAGTGAGTTATTACATACCTGAATCTTTAGAAGAGAATATTTTGGCTCATTTGGAAAATATGGAAATATTAAACAGCACCAAATGAATTCACCACAGGAAGATTGCTGTTTACTTTCTATGAAATGAATTCACATTCAAACAATTGGAAGTGAGCCATATTACAAATGTTGTAGAAATTAACCAAAACTTAGCATGCTCTGTATAAAATTAAAAGTTTCAATAACTATATTTTGCCTTTTATAGTATATAAATATTTTTAAAGGTAAAACACACAAATAATGGTAAGAATAATTAAACATAGTTCACAAGTATTATATTATGAGGTCAAACAGTGATTCTTATTTATTTTTCATTTCCCAATAATTTATCAATTTATGAAAATAGCTTTGTTCTCTGAATTGTAGGGGTTGAAGTAGAATGGAATAAACAAACACAGCAGGGCCTCCCTGTTCTTTATATAAATGTGCACAGAGAAACAGATGTGTCTGCAAATTTCTGAGCTTTTCTCTCAATTTCTAGACAAATGAGAAAAAATGCTGAATTCAAAATTAAGGAAGACTTAATTATTGACTTCTATTATTTAGGATGCATAAAAAATTAAGACACATTATTTGTCAGGTATAAATCATAGCCTGGGTAGCTACTATGATAACATAAGGATTATTGTACCCACCTAATCTAGGCTGTTAGATTTAGTAAGATAAGTAGAGAAAAGATTGCATATTTGGATTAATGTCCAGAACTTATGTGGCTGATTTGTTTACAAGAAAACAAGTGTAAACAATGTCTTGAGAAGACTTAAAAAGGTAAATGTTAACGGTTATTAAGTATGAAATATCTAATTTCCTTAAGTACTAAGTTTGACAGTTGGTATCGCTGACATTTCATGTAAAACTTCTCATTTTATTTTTATTGTGAAGGTACATCCTCAGTTTTTCAAATGCATGTTTTGCTTTCTGATTATCTTTCAAATTTTATATAGAGCAATTTTTGCGAAACCATGGATAAGTCAAAAATTCATGTTATTTTCCAATGTGAGTTCCATCGTGGAAACAATGCAGCTCAGAAAGCTAGAAATATTAACAAAGTGTTTGGGAAGGGTGTGGTTAATGAACACATAGTACATTGATGGTTCTAGAAGTTCCATTCTGGTGATTTTAATCTTGAAAATGAACCACATGGGCAACCTGAGACTAAGGTGGATAATGATGAGCTGAAAGCTGTAATGGAAGCGAATCCATCTCAACCTCGTATGAATCAGCAGCAGAGTTTGATGTCACTATTCCATTGTTACATTCCATATACCATTTGAAACAAATTGGCAAAGTAAAGAAGCTGGATAGATGAGTACCACAGGAATTAAATGAGCATCAGAGGAGAGATCGTCTTGAAGCTTGCCTTTCTTTGGTGTCACAACTTAAAGGCAAACCATTTGTACACCGTATTGTTATGTGTGATGAAAAATCACAGTCCAAAACCAAATATTCATCAAAAAAACTAATGGTGTTTGTTTGGTGGTCCAGCACTGGTATTATCCTCTACAGCTTCATGAAAACTGGTCATCCATCACAGCAGATGTCTACTGCAACCAATTGGAGGAAATGATGAAGATGCTTGTGATTATGCAGCTGAGATTGGTCAACAGAGACAGGCCAATCCTATTGCAAGGCAATGCCAGATCACATGTTGCACAAACAAAGCTGGTCAAACTACAGAGGCCAGACTTGGAAACTCTCTGCCATGCACTGTATTCGTCAGACCTTGCACCAACTGACTACCAGTTCTTCCAGACTTTGGACCACTTCTTGCAAAGAAAAATATTCAATTCTTAAGAAGCTGTGGAAAATGTCTTTTGTGATTGTGTCACCACTCACTCTCCAGGCTTCTTTGCTGCTGGCAGGAACAAGCTACTGTTAAGATGGCAAAACAGTGTTGATAGATTAGTTGCATACTTTGATTAATTGTACAGCTTTTTGTTTGAAATATAATAAACCACACACACTTTTGATTTAAAATTGGACATTTCATATTTAATGATTTAATAAAAGTATTGAATAACCATAATGATAGTCTTATTTTCTTTATTTAAGGTTTACCCGTGTTGTTAATCTCTTACTGTGTGTGCCTAGTTTATAAATTAAACTTTATCATAGATATGTATACAAAGGAAAAATAGTATATAGAATGTACTCTACAAGGTTTCAGGTATCCACTGGTAGTCTTGGTATATATCCATCAGGGATAAGTGAGAACTATTGTATGTCTAAGAATCTTAATATTTCTCAAAGTCTATTCATGTAACAAAGTTATTTTATATTTTAAATGAAAATTTAATAGGAGTTTACTACTATTTGATATTTAAAATTTCTACTAAGAAAAAACCAAGATGAGGCTAAATTCTGGACCCCAATTTTGTGGTTTCATGAAAAGGTACAGGGACTTCATTTTATTCTACTCACTATATTTGGGGAATTTTTATTATTATTTCTCTAATTTTCCTGTACATTTTTTCTGTCTTTATTTACACATTTTGATATTTTCACAACTCTCCAAGAATCTATTAATTTTTCTTAAAAGTCTTCTTTTTATTCAGATTGAAAATTGTTTATTGATCTCCCTTGAATTCACTGACACTGTCTATTTATGCTCGTTCTTCTATTAAAGCCACACAACAATTTTTTACATTAGATATTACATTGTTAAGCCACAGAATTTTGGATTCTTTTAAATAATTTATAAAAAATTTCTGTTGGGATTTATTATTATGTCTTCTAGTCCTTTACACAGATATTTTCCTTTGTGTCTTTGGGCATGATTATCATGGCTGCCTGAAAATCTCAGTTTGCTTCATCATGAGCTTAATCTCAGAGTTGGGCTCCACCGATTGGTTTTGTCTTGTTCATTTTAACTGGCAATTAAATTGGTTAGACTTAACTTTCAAACTGTTTTTTCTCCATTGGAGGCTCCAATCTCACTTCAATTCTTTTACATTTAGTTCGGCTTCTTTGAGTTTGTCCTTTGTTTGCAAGTTTGAAGGGTTCCAGAGAGGAGAGTAGTTTAAAGACAGATTTGTAAGTTCCCCTCAATAGTGTCTCTCTTCTCTTAGATTAACTCCATTACATTTTACTTGCTGTGATTATTCCAAATATTTACCCCTCTTTCTTTGGGCCAGAAATTTTGCAAGTTTCCCTTAAGAATTTTCCCTCCTTGTGCAAACTGTCTGCAGCTGGCTTTCAGGCTAACGATGTAAAATGTGAAACCCATGTTGCAGTATTTATTTTTTCCAAGTGTTAATTCTCATATAGAATTAGTCTGCTTTTGCTTATTCTCCAGTTGTCTTATCTATTTAATCCAGAGTTTATAGCTTTTATCTATAAGAATGTTGTGTTAGTAGGAAATTACCCAGTTATACCAAAGTGGACGGACAGCTTTTAACTTTTAATGTGTCACTAAATATGTCTAACTTTGATTTTGTTGTTATTTTCTTGTGCCAAAAATTCAATAATTGTTTGATGTTTACCTTTGTAATTCTATTAAAATATTTTGTTTTAAAATAAAGTTCTTATTTGATAATTGTGCATGAAGGATATTTAATAAAGTATGACTTAGTTTCTTAAGTAAATTGAAATTTGAGTTGACATCATAAAAATAGCAATACTGTAGACCAATTTACTGCTGTAATTGTGTCGGGGTAATGAAAAATTCAAACATGAGTTTAAAATATAAATTATATGTCTCTACCAAATGACGGCTAAAAGTTGTCCTAGCATGCTGTATGAGAATTTTGCAAGTCAAATATTCAATGTTAAAGATAAAATAGAAATAGACAATGGAAATAAAAATTTAATTTACATTAAATTCACTGCCAAAATAGTTTGCCTTTGTTATAACAGAATTTATTTTCTTCAACTAAGTAATTTGTCTCGAAGTATTTTTCCCAGTTCTGCAATAATAAAAATTAAATTTATACATTAAGTTATAATTTGAACCCCAGTTATTAAAAAATGGGGATTGTTAGTAAAGAAACAACGGGAAACTTCAAGCAGATAAGACAAATATACAGAGTTATCATTTGATACATAAAATAATTGACTTTTTAATTGCTCATTTAGTATGGGTATGATTAAATAATGAGATCCAATTATTCTGAATTAGCGAATTGAAGTTTAATATTCATTTAATTCTGATAATAAAATGTTAATTCTATTTATTTTACTGATTTCAGTGTTTATAATTTTTAAATGTAAAACCAGGCTTCACACAATGCATTTTTTCTGTAAAAACCACACTCAGTCCATCACATTAAATTAATGCTGCTATTTTGAATGTCAGTGATTTTTAAATTTGTATCTAATTAATTTTCAAAACAATTTCTTTAAATAAGAGCAAAAGGGGTAAGATATTTTTATGTGGTTTAGGTCTGCTCCCATTTACAGAGCCTTTTATGAATAATATTAAAGTATAATTTACCACTAAAATTCTTCATGTGTCATTTTCCATTAATAATGGACACTTTCCTTTAATGGTCCCTTTCCCCATGAGCTACACAAAAATAGTGTAGCATGAAGCCTGTTTCCCACTATCAGCTTTACCAGCTACTACCTATAGGATGTCAGGTAAATACATAAAATCCCTGCACTTCAATTTCCTCCTTTGGAAAATGGTCAATAATAATAATAGTACTGCCCTCTTGGGTGTTATAAAGATTAAATGAGTGATATTTGTAAAACACTTAGATTAGTTCCTGACATAAAACATATGCCATTTACACATTTGTAAAGTAAAAGTATTACTAGTCAAGTAGAGGAAACAAACCTCCTTCTAGATAATGCCTCTTAAAGGGGCTATGCAAAAGAGGAAAAGGCAGTATACGAATGAGTAAATCTTTATCAGGAAAGTTTTGAAACAGAAGCTTTTTGTAGACACCCTGAAGAGCTATTAGATCATAGAAAACGTTAGGAGAAAAATAACAGAGGGTTTAAACAACAATTGTCTCTTCTCCAATGTTAGCCCAGTTCTGTTTTGCATATTAGGTTTCTCTCACATGGATGGTCAGTTCATTTCGTTGTTTAGTCCTCTGCAGCACCTGTGGTCTGGTTCTTCCAAGGCACCTCCTCAGGTACTTTTCCCTTTGCCTCCTTTGTCTTCAAATTATGGGATATTATTGACAATGAGCGCTACAACAAGGTAGCCAGGGCTTCTCATTTAAAACATCAAAGCATCCTAAGACTTGATTTAGAATGTATAGAAGAGACATTACATCCACACACATGGGTAATAAGTCACTGAGAGAAGGGAGATGCTCAGATTCCACCTTTTCTGGCCTCCATGTGTTCTAGGTAGGGCATCCTGATTTACGTGACTATATCTTTAAAACAAGTCTAGGAGGTAGTTGGCCTTTTTTCCTCAAGACACATTCTTCCAGTGTGGGTGTAGAAAGGGAATTAACAGAATTTTACCTCTCTAAGTCCATAGGTAGAATTGAGGATTTGAATCTCTAGAGATTAAATAATAGCAGCAAGTAGTGGTAAAAATTGGCACCTTTGGTTTGTCTTTGTAAGATATCTTCATTAAAACTTCATAATTACCTTGTGGAAATAGTTAAAGAAAAAAACTGAAGTGCTCTAATTGACTACACATTTGGGATGTCTGCAGTTAGGGAAAATTCACACATTGATAGTGAGAGAAAATGTGCTGATCAGTAAATATTAACTGCCAACTTAGTGGTAGTGGAGTCAACTGAGAAACTTTAAAACTGGAAATTCCCACAGCAAGATAGAATATATTCAATCTTCTGGTTTTGTAAGTATGTGTTACTGACTCTTTTCATCAATATTTTTCATTCCTGTTCCTGTAATATCAAGAGAGTATATAATATTTCCAGTGGAATAGTCTATATATTTTGTTATAGTAGATAAGAACAATAGCATTAAATATTATGATTTTATAAAAAGGGAATATGGATTCATTACTTATTTTTATAAACTCGATATATTAATATTAGTCCAAAAAAGACCTTTGTAGTGAGAAATAGGAGAGTTGTCAAAAACCCTAAAGTCAATGCCCTTCATTTCAATAAAAGAGCCTTGATAGTTTTAAAGATACCAAGTGGAGGTACAGCAAACTTTTATCTCTATTTTTCTCATAGAAATTACTTTCTATCTCACCCAACTGAAAGCAATCAATTCATTACAAATCTTCTGCGTTTAATATCCCCAATCTGAAGCTTTTCTGAATTAAAGCTTTTCTTTAATCCAAGTGACATTTTCTACTTTGCTCTCTGTATTATATTTGTAATTACATTGAAGTTACTATTTGTTTATAATTTGGTCATAATACATGATATAACCTAAGAGGAAATAACTAGCAATGTTACAAACCATTAATTTTCACGGACAAAGTTGGCATTCTACAGATGTAATTTGCAAGTCAAATATATGATTTCTCCCTCTTGGATACTTTTTTATTTACAGGAACTCTTGGTTGAATTAATAAATAAACAGTAGCTGAAATCTTTCATTTTAATTAGTATAAGGTGGCATTTGTAGAGGAATGTTTAACCAAGAGATCTGAGATGCTGTCAGACAGGGGATTAATGCTAAAACAAAGATCTGAATAAATATGTGGTTTTTCAAATCAAATTCACTAAACACACCAGGGATCACACTTTAGATAAGACTCTTGCATTTAATATGAGACAGTATAGCCAAGCTCTTTGGACTGTGATAAATTACTCAGCAGGTGTCTTTGGAAACAGGAAACAACAAGATATTATTCTTACCCCTAAAACTGTCTAACCCTATTATTTTCTTAGAAGCTAGACAGTTTTTTAAGTGAAATGAAAAGACTGTTGCTTGAAATTATAACACTCTACAGGTATTTTATTCAGTACTAACATCAAGGTCATTCTTTGAAAGAATACGTATTAATGGTAAAATGGAAAAGCATGGATCTTCTCTTTCAAGGATGATAAACAAGTAAAGTAAGCTAATCTTTCCACTTCTGATCTAGGTTTTTGCTTTTTGTATCAATATTGTACAAGTTCCAAATTTTATAACAACCAGTCACTTTATGTATTTGTAAAAGTGTTCTCTGTCTTTTCCTCATGTTATTTTTTTATTTGTGCTGAAACAAAGATAAATCTGCCTCTTTTTAATGTTTTTTTATACCATGTTGCACATGTTCATCCATGGGACAACCATTCTTAGAACAATATCTTTGTGCAAAGATTTTTTTAGGTGCTGTCTAGAATTCAAAGATGTCTGAGATGTGCTCTCTATCTTTGTTGAATTTTCTATTCGGGGGAGTAAGACAAGTGCACGAGATTGGGTTATACATATTATAAAAGTGTTACAGATAATGACACAAGAATTCACCAAAGGCAGATATGAATTCTAGTTGGACCAATCACGGAAAGGGGATTGATTGGTAATTTTTGAGTGGTATACAACTGTCCACACTTTCATTTAGGTAACCCACATACCCTTTGCATACACATTTGTCCAAATTAAAAAAGAAAATGTCAAATGACTCTCATCTAGAATTTAGGTAGCTTAATAAGCAAATCAACATTTTCTCCTTTCAAATATCACAAGCCTTTATAGCTATGCATTGTACACAAAAATCATCTACTAAAAATTTTTATATAGATTTACTCTTCTTTTCATGAGATCCCAAGATTCACAAGTTTTAATTACATTTATAACTAGTATTTTTACAATTATGTTGATTCAGTATCATATTTAGTGGGATGTATGTGAGAAGCAAAAGACTAGCTAGAAGAGTTTACCAACCTGATTATTTCAGGTTTGGACAATGTAGAAAATGGCATTTGTCAGTTCTATGTGAAAAATTTCAACTTCCACAGTGGGTGGAAAAAGAAGCTAACATTTTACTTATTATAAGAACTTATTTGCTTGCACATAAGAGCTTATTAAAACTCTAAATAAAAAATATGCTTTTAACATAAGCATCTTAATAAAATGCAATAGTTTGGATTTATTCTTTAGAAACTTAGAGGAAAGATACATGGTTAGGGTAAAATATCTACCATTAAATTTTGCCAATTCACTTTACTAATTCCTTATGTTTGAATTTTGGTATCAGTGGAGAAGACAGAAATTTTGCAGGAATCATATTTTTATTTGAATATAATTCAGATAATTTTGTATGGTTCAGTATTAAGAGTAAAGACTTCATTATACATACTTTGGCTTAAACTAAATATATTTGTTTTTCCAATGAACATATTTTCAATGTCTTGTTTTTCAGTTATTTTATCTTCTTTGCAAAAAAAAAGAAAATATAAAAAATATCTAAATCTTATAGGTACACATTTTTAAAGTTATGAAAAGAAAGAAAAATGCTAAAGTTTATTTAATAAAGATCATGAAAGTGCCTGTGAAAATATTCCAGGATCAAGGAAACGGCAACAATTTCCAAAATGCAGTTCTAAAGATTCTTTATATCCAAGGAAAGGGAAAAGTTTCTTTTCATCTCTCACAAAAGAGCTTTTATAGTCTCATGATACTCTCATAATACACTAAAACAAAACTCAGAACAAAAGATTATATGAACTTAGCCTAGAAGTTTGCAAGTCAGAGTTTACTCTGACACTTTTCTTAGTAGCCTTAGAGGACACAATTAAACATAAATCTAATAAACCAAATGCTGTATTATACAAATTTAAATTTTGTTACATACAATTCTTCTCAAACTGAAATGATTTTCAAACCAAACCAATCACCCTTTTTTTAAAAAAAAAATAAAAGATGCACATTTGTTCAAAATTTTTAAACAAGTAATTCCACTTATATGAGTTTTTCCAGCACGCTGGGTCCTCTGGCTTTTCATCAGTATTTCCTCTTTTTGGAAACATGCCTGTACCTAGAGCACCAACAAACAGTAGATACAAGATATTACTTCTAGAGCCAATATTAGTCTTAACATATTTATTTTATATCATTTCACGTCTTTTCACTGTATTTACTTCACCCAGGAACTATCCTGTCTCAAGATTAGTTCTTATGTATTGTGCCAGCTGGAATGTTTTTAGTTATGAGTTAGAGAAAAGAGACTCACACTATCTGACACAGTAAGACAATTTTTCACCTCTCACACCAACAGGTTTACCGGTAAGGTGGATTCCAGTTGTAGGAAGCATCTGAGATAGGATAGAATGTCGTTACTGATGCTACATTTTAAAAAAGAAGATTCCTAAATTTGAAATGATTCTCCAATAAAGAGAATTCTGCAATTAGAGATTGCATCATGGAATCAGGTTGCAGTGGCAGAAATTATGCAATGTGTATTTGTGTGTGTGTGTTCTTTTAAATATATCAATTCATAAACACAGGCCCCATGGACCCCTCTTACATGGGTATTTGGACAACACCTGCTATAAAAATCTGTTCAGAAATCTGTTACTACAAAATGAGAAAACCAAAGAGAGTTCATCTTTATCAAGTATTTTTGGAACTACATGTTCTTAATGCCACCTAATTGACAAATGCCAGAAAAATCATGCAACTATTATTTTCATAAAATTACCATAGTTTTTTTTCCCATAAATTACTAGGTTCCAAATATCATTATTTGTTGTACCAGGAAGAAAGAATTTTTAAAATTTTATATGAATATATTTTAGAATTCTGTGTCCATTGTTGTGATCTATATATAACTAATCTTCCACTGCTAATATATAAAATTAGGAGGTTTTTTTCTCCTGTTTGTATTCTGAACTTGCCCATCTGATTGTTAGTGTTAGTATTCATGAGAACAGGTAGAAATTACAGTGGAAACAATCCGAGATCTCAATTAAATAGTTCTGTGTTTTAGATCATTAAATATAAACTATGTGCTGGGTACTGTGTTAAGAACTGCAGGGGTGTGTGATCCTTGTCAACTGTTTTACAATTCTTATCACAGGAGGTTTTGAAAAACATACTATTGTAGCATCTGACAAATGAGTTAGATTCTAGAATCATCCTATATGTTGAAAACTAGGTATTTACAGAATTCCTCTTGAAAAATTCTAAGAAAAAAAATGTTAACGTAGAGTAAACTAAACTCAAGGCAATCCTCCAGCATTGAAATGAATAACTATTTCTCTGGCTAAATCATGCTTAGAACAATGGACATCTGCCATGATAAGCATTACAGAAATCAAAAGATTTCAGTGAAAAGAAGATACTTATTCTCCCCCTCATATTCCAGTTGGGCTTATATTCATTTAAATATATTCCAGTTGGGCTTATATTCATTTAAATAATTATCTACTCCCTTGTTTTTATGTTTGCTATTTGTTTTATGTATATAGGTATGCATGTATTTCTATCTGTCTCTATTTTGCTCACTTTCATGCTCTTCTCTCTTTCCAGGTACCAATACTGAATCCTTAACACATGGCTAATGTAGTAACACTACAAACAAATGATTCTGCACAAGATGGTAAGAGGTGAGTACATCTGTCTTTTCCAACACTCTTTGGGGTTCAAGAGAACAATGGATAACCTCCAGTTAGGGAGGAAGTAGGAGAAACTAGCATGGCAAGATGATACTGAGATGAGCTTCTTAGATATATGGGTAGGATTTTGAATGGCAGAAGCAGTAAAGGAAATACCATTTCCAATGAAGGGAATTGCCCAAATA
Organism: Mirza zaza; assembly: GCA_008750895.1. Taxonomy (NCBI): domain Eukaryota; kingdom Metazoa; phylum Chordata; class Mammalia; order Primates; family Cheirogaleidae; genus Mirza; species Mirza zaza. The sequence continues at coordinate 206,439 of VSMD01105886.1, forward strand.
CACAAGTAGAAAAGAAGACATATCTCCAGCATAAAATAAACTTGGAAAGGTATTTGAAGACATATTAAATATATTTACATATGAAATTTATGATAAAAATACAAATTTATTTTAGTCATTTAACTGGATATACAACTTACTAACTATGATGTACCCATAATAATTATAAATTTAAAATTTTAAAATTATACCAGTTTGCAAGAATGTTAATGCATAGAAAAATTTAATTAAGCAAATATAAAAAATGCATGACATATTTACTCCATAATATGCCTTCTCTACTGCCCATGAAATTGATACATTAAAAGAGGGAAAGAATATAAAGTTGATAAACTTTGTTTCTTTTAAACCTTTCATAAAAGATAGTGGGTCAAAATGAAATACTTCCAATTACTAAAAAGTCAATTTTATGTCTATTTTCTACTTTTCTCTCCTTTTCTTTATCAAAGTCTTTTAAATTTATTGAAAAAGGACCATATGCTTGTGCAAGCGAGAGAAAAAAATAAATTAATTTTTCTGTGATGGGGGAGTGATATTTATACATGATATTTAGTTTCCTGTCAGTGTTTATCTTTGACCTTGGTTCTACGTCAAGGTGAAGGAAAATCAGCAGATGGCTAGAGTTGCAGCACCTCATCTTTAGCCAAGCAATACAAAGATAATGAGGAAAGAGGGAAAACTCATGTGGTTAGAGGTCTTAGACGAACAGTGATACCTATCTATTCTTTGATTCTGCTCTAGCTAGGATCAGGCAACTTGACAGTCTCTTTTTTAAAGTAATAATAATAATAATTTTAAAATGAGTATATTTTGTTTAGTCTGTATAGACTGTGTGGTTGCTTTTAAAAGTAGGAATAAAAGAAATAAAGACTTTTTTTTTCATTTACGTCTTAAAATAAGTATATAAAATGTGTGACTAAAAATAATACATTTTTCTGAGATGAGTGGTTTTTAAAGAGAAGGACAAAGGCAGTTTTAAAAGAGAACTTTCTTCTGGATAAAATGCTCCTACAGGCTGGCTATATTCTGTGAGAGGAATGCAGAAACATTGTTCCTTATTGAGATGCATAGAGTTAGTAATAACCTCTAAATTATCTATAAACTCTCGAATGATATTAAAGCTGCTATATTTTTATCTTGAAAATGCAAGTCTCATTGTAATGGGTTTTTCCTGTCTAACCGTTGCCTATCAAGAATTGTGTTTGTTTTCTGAAAGAATGAATATGCCTGCAAAGAATAGATTATTACTTTGCCTCATGAAAATCAATTAAGGATTTTGTCTAAAGCTTTATCAAACACAGCAGAATTTATATTAATACACCCTAGAGAGTATATACATATCAGGGGTTGCTACTAGGACATGATTTGCATATACATCCTATACAATCTGAGCATGAAGTGTAAGAGAATTTGGGGCTACAGCCAAGTCCCCAAGGTTACAGACTGCCAGATTTCCAAAGAAGTTACATGGACTCCATGCTTCAAAAATATGGCTAGGCTCTCCTGGGAATTAATATTACCTCGTCTTGAAATTGGCAATTAAATATATTAATAGTTTAAGATGTTATGGAGCTCATGGCAACCCACATACAGCTGGGGCCTTCTGGGAAGTTGGCATTTAAGAAATGGCATATTTATTTGGGATTTGAAAGATGCAAAGTTGTTATCAAAGTAGATGAAGGAATAAATAGTAGACTCATTTAATGACTTGGTTCATAGAGTGAGGTAAAAAAAAAGTGAAATGAGTGTATTAATCTTGCTTTGTCTACTTCAAGGGTAGCTAAAGGACTTAATTAAAATCAGAAGAGTGATAAGGAAGTATAAAATGTTATCTATGCAACAGGATTGCATCTTATTCATTTATTTATTTAGCATGCGATACATCCTTTTCAAGAGCTGGGAGAGGAGTCAGTGCTAATGGGATGTGTAGACTCATTAGGGCTGGCTGGAGCAGAAGGTTAGGCTTCTCAGCAGTTCTTTGCTGATGGGGTGCAGGAGGCTATGGTTTTCCACATTTATGTTTGACTGAAGAAGGGTATTTATTGCTAAAATTGTTGTTTCCTAGATCATCCTTTCCCAATCCTTTGACTAGAGAAACTAGTTTTTTGGGAGAGTGTTTCCCAGGTGCTAGTTTCTTCAGGACATAGAGTAGGCTAAAAGAAAACCTAGAAAATGAGAAACAGACTCATTATCCTGTTGTTCTTTGGGTCTGAAGGTTTCCAGCCAATCTGCCTTCTCCTTTCCATTTTTCAGAATTTTTTAAAATAGAATATTCAGGTATTTTGGCTATACTTAGTGGGAAAAAAAGGGAAAATACCTGTGTCCTAGATCTTGTCTGTACTGGAATATTCTTTTTAAAGTTTGCAACTGCATTAATTAAAATACATTTTATTTATTGCCATTTTGTAACAGTAACTATTTCAACTTATAACCACTATATTACAATCAACTCTACAAGGACACTGGGTATTACCTAGGGCTCCAGGGGGGACTTACTTATTTCTGAGGTGCTGTGCTGTGTTCTTTGTCAAGCTTGTGCTACAATTTTTCCCATTGCAGTAGGAGTTAAATGGTTAGTCAGGAGACTCAAAGCAACCGCAGGGTATGTGCATTTATCTTCTCTTGACATTTTCACTGTCAATCAGGAGCTCTGGGGAAAAACCTCATGAGTGAAATTTATTTGATTTTCTTTATCATGCAGTAATACTAGAGATAAACTTAATCTGAGCAATGTTATGAAATCACTGCTTTAAACTTTTAATGTGTGTTTCTTCCAGGCAGCATTTTCACGGGCTATTCTCTAAGGTTTACTGTTATATAGAGAAATGTGTTGAGTGAATAAATAAAAAAACCTCCTAATATATAGATATATTGGTAAATGTTGAATGAAACTGCACAAGCCATGTTTCCCTTCAGTTTTGAAGATTGTACCCATGGGTTTTATTGGTTTTAAAATTCATCTTTATGACTGTAGAGGTGAGTTCACTTTTATGCCTTCTTTTTCTGCAGAAAAAATAAAATCATGGGTCTCTACACTAAATATTTTTACTGTTCTCTGGTAAGTTTCTTTCATAATTCAACATAGAAAAGGCTTATCAGTTTATCATTTATAATGTCTCAATTTTTGTAGTTTCATCTGTCTGGAGATGTTTCAATGTGGGTAGCATGAAGTACATATTCTGTGAATATGAAAAACTGCTTTTTTTTCTAAAACTGTTGTTTAAAATATAAAATCATCTTCACATTTCATTCAAATTGCTTTTACACATCATCTGCATCATCTTGGAACAAAGAAACACAAATGACAGGAAACCTCTTTGTTACCATGACATACAAGAATAAGAAAAAAATCACCGAATATGATTTTCGTGTCTAACTCTGTTTACTCCCTTTCTGGGATTAAAAAAAAAAAAAAAACTAAACTAAACAAACAAACAAAAAGTCTCCCTGTATAGTAAAAGCCATAATTTTATCTTTGGTTCCTAAGATGGCTGCAATGATCTTTCTGCTTCTAATAAAATTTTCTAAAAATCATTTGTATAATCATCTTAAAGCAAATCGATCATTGTTGATTTTTAATATTTAAACATTAATCTGTATTTGTTTCTAGAGGGTAAATAATTTACATAGTTATATAATGTAAAATCTTTAAATTATATATGTGTAAGATCATATATATATATATGGTAAAATCACACCATTCTGAGAAGAATACTGAGATGAATGACTTTGAACTTGAGCTTAGTGATCATTGCCTGAAAGCAGTAGTTCTCAACTATGAAGTGTGGGTTCCCTCCAGAGATTTTCAACGATGGACATTAAGTAAATGCCCAGACATGTGTTGATTGTCATGACGGGGCTGATATTGGCATGCAGTTGGTAGAGTCCAGGAATGTTGCTAAACAGCATAGAACACACAGGCACCCCCCACAGGAAAGAATTATCTGGCTCAAAATGTCAATAGTGCTGCAGTCAAGAAACCTGGACATGAAAAGAATAATTCTAGAGTTTTGTAACTTATGGATTATTGAAACCTGAAATGATAAATAACTGGTCATGCTATGAATTTTGTTTTCTGTGGTCATGTATGCATAATAGAGCACAATACATAACAGTTGATCTGACAGAGGTCTTTAAATATTCTAGTGGCAGTTATTCCCTTCCAATGTATTCTCAAATTGTTTACTTTGTTTGTTCATGCTTTTGGACAATACACATTAAAAAAAAAGTTCTTCTGAGTGACTCTTGATGAAATAGACAGGAATGAGGATAATCCTCCATTTGTGGCTTTGAAAATCACTATGTATCCCGAATGCCTCTACAGGGGGTAAATTAAGGGTAAGATTTAGGTCGCATAGATTTTAATCTGCATTGTACTGGATGTCAGCCCTTACCTTTTTCAAACAGACATGCTGCTCTTTGTACTTTCCCACCTGGTCCATGTACCTCTGGAAGCTGCCTAGAGTGCCATGGGGGAGTCCACACTGGGCAGCTGCCCCGCTGCTAATGCCCTGTCTACTCCATCTCTGCTGACACCTCCCTCTGTCAGGTGCAACGCAGCCTGGGACTGATGACTCCATGCACATCTCTACCTCGATGAAGGTGCAGATTCTTGCCAATTTGCCCCAGACCAAGATGATCTCAGTCTTCCTCTTCTTGTGTTTATTGCTTGCAAAAGAAGAATCCTCACAATTCTTGCCTCTGCATAATGCTCCTTGGGATGTTTCCCATAACAGGGTGCTTTGACTTCATAGTGTTCCAGCCTCAAGAAAGACAGCTTTCCATTTCACACTGACATTTTTCTCCCCAGGGTAACTGAATGTCACCAGAGTATTCTGGGAACTGGTTTAAATATCTGAGGCCAGGAAGTACCAAACGATCACTTTCTTCCAGTCCTCAGGCTGTGTTGCTGAGTCTGGTTTCCTTTCAAGATTCTGTCTTTCTTTAGGGTGAATTCTGTCTCGAGAACTTCTGCATTCTTTTCTGCCACCATGTGCCAACTGCAACTCTACCCTGTAGTCCATCATGTAGTTTAAGTAAAGGAAAAGACCCACCTCCTCCCACCACAGGTGGCTCCTAAGTAGACAAAGCATTCTTTAGGGGATGACTATCTTATAAAGCATCATGACAAATTTAATCCAATATTATTCTAAGTTATGTCTTTAATCGGCAAAATAGATAAAAATGAAGCAAACAAACAATCATTACAAACAATACACTTTTTTACCTGGCCATGAATTGGCAATTAACAAGACAGAGTTAACCAGCAATAACTTAAGGAGCACTGAAAGGCTTTAGGAGTACTCAGCCAATATATTTTTAAGATCCCAAAATGGTCTGAAAACTCTTAAGAGTGATACAAAGAGCTCAAAAATATGGAAAAATATATTGTTTTCGTGCTTGAAATATACACATATTTATACATCTATGCATTTATTCTTTGCATGTATGAATATTTTATTTAAAAACAATGGGCCTGGCCAAATACATCTGTCACTTTCTTCAAAGAAATCTCATACCAATACCTCAGGGAATCCAGGACTCTATCAACCGAACCAGTAAAAAGAGAAGGATTCTTTGGAATTCATGAAGTGGAAAATGGAAAAAATACATTAAGTAGTATTTGATACATTCTGTCCAGGCCTGGTAAATAAAAACTATTGCAAGTTCTCAGGTGGCTTATTGTCACACAGGTGCAATGCTACCTGAATGTGTGATGTTTAGTAATCACTAGGAAAAGGACAGCTGGGGACAATATGGCCCTAGAGGTGTAGGAAGCAATTAAATCTGGATGGGCTTGTCATCAAGGCTGGGAGTCTAAGAGGCTTAGTACCTCGTGGTAGACTGAATAATGGTCCCCACAGAGTCCCAAATCCTAATCCCTGGGACTTGAGAATTTTACCTTAAATGGCAAAAGGGACTTTGAAGATGTGACTAAGTTAAAGATTTTGAGGTAAAGAGATTATCCTGAATTATCTGGGCCTGGTGTAGTCCAAAAGGCCCTTATAAGAGGATGGCAGATTGGAGTCAGTTTTAGGAGATACTATGAAATAAGCAAGAGGTTGGACTGTTGTGAAAAAGGGACCATGAGCCAAGGAATGCAGGTGGCCTCCGGATGTTGGAAACACAAGGACACAGATTCTCCCTTAGGTCCTCAAGAAGAAACCAGCTGACACACATGCTTGCTTTAGCCCAGTGGGGCTGGTTTTAGCTTCTATCCTCTATAACTATAAGAGAATAACTTTATGTTGTTTTAAGCCAAAAGGTTTGTGTGTATTTGTTGCAGAAGTAGTAAGAAACTCATACAAACCCCGCTGGGATCTCCCACAACCTGCATAGTCTCAGCTCCCAGAAGCAGAATCGCCCCTGCTGCCCACTCAAGCTCATCTCTGGTGAAAAGTTGAGGCAACAGGAACACGGTACTCACAGATATTTCACCATTTACTGGTGCATTTGGGTTTATTTTACAGAGAATGTTTTCTTTCAAGGTTTCACAGTAAATTCTATAGGATTATGTGTCCCGCAGTGAAATTTTACCCATTTCTTTGGGTGACCATTTCTGTACAGAGAGACTTTCTCTCCTCTTGACGCAGGAAACAATTTGAGGACCAAATAGTCATGCTTTTGAATTCCGTATCTGTCATTGATCTCAGATGGTGAACTTAACATCATTGACCCTCAGTTCTTTTTCCATAAAATAAATTTTTTTATGGTTCTCTCTTCTCTCTCTCTCTCTCTCTCTCTGTGTGTGTGTGTGTGTGTGTGTGTGTGTGTGTGTGTGTGTCTTTCTTCTGGTGGTGCTTTAAGATCAAAGGAAAGGCATGTAAAGCCTCTATCGAAAACGGTTTTAGTAAATAGTAACTATTCGAAATGCCCTGGCATTAAGATAGCTATTGTAGTTGGTGCGACAGACCCTGAAGACAGGTAACGGAAGGCCAGAGGCTTCACCTTGTGTAGCTACATGATTTATGTCCCCGTTGCTCCTACTTGAGAGGCGGCACAGCGTGAGAGTGAAGGGTCTTTGCTTCAAGGCAAACTGCCCGTGCTCAGAGCCCATCCCCTTTATTTATTCCTATCTCAAAAAGGGGTCGCACAGATTTTGTGAATTGATGCACTTAGATTCACCGACTTGTTGCTAGTAGTCAGTAAATATTGCCATTATCATTTCTAGTGCTATACTAAAGACATTTTTTCTTGAGAGTAGAAAGAAAGAGAAAGACTAAAAACACTTAAAAGTGATTCCATCAAGACAACTTGAAATGTCGAATCAAAGGCCTGTGCACACAGGGAGGGAGGCAGACATCTCAAGGACATATCTGTACAGAACTGAGACCTGTCACCTGTGTTAAAAAGAAATGTGTTTAAAGGCTGAAGGATAGGAAGGTGACAAAATGTACAGTAAATCGCAAATTCTAAATGTTATTGAAGTCTTAGCAATTTGCTCATTATATGTCATATATTATTTGAAAATGTGCTTCATTCATAAAATCATTCTATTGCATTTTTAGGTGTTTTGTCACCTCTATTTTTGCTTGTTAGCTTTAATTTTCTATTATTTAAACTTCTTTCAGGGTCAGGCTCATGCCTGTAATCCTAGCTCTCTGGGAGGCTGAGGCGGGCGGATTGCTCAAGGTCAGGAGTTCAAAACCATCCTGAGCAAGAGCGAGACCTCATCTCTACTATAAATAGAAAGAAATTAATTGGCCAACTAATATATATAGAAAAAAATTAGGCAGGCATGGTGTGCATGCCTGTAGTCCCAGCTACTCAGGAGGCTGAGGCAGGAGGATTGCTTGAGCCCAGGAGTTTGAGGTTGCTGTGAGCTAGGCTGACGCCACGGCACTCACTCTAGCCTGGGCAACAAAGCGAGACTCTGTCTCAAAAATAAATAAATAAATAAACTTCTTTCAATGCTATGCCATTAATAACTGCCAATCTCTGTTGCTGAATTTGTCTTTCTTGAGCCTTTGGATGTTTGGCTCCCATTTCAAATTCTCTCCTAGCAGCATCTTACCCTTTGTCATAGTTAGGAATTTGCACTTGTTCTGTGTGATTGTGAAATAATGTTGGGTTTCTCTCTGAACTGGAAGCACTATCATAACAATGCCTTTGTGTATTTTCAATACTGATGCCCCAGCTTCAAGCCCAGGACTGACACGCGTGGCATCAGTCAATGTTAGTATTATTTCGTAATTATGCCGTGATAGCATACACATGATAATGTAGCCAACGGATATTTTCTAACTCGTTTCTTGACAACTAGAATTGTTGCCACTTCATTCTATATTTTCTTTTGCATCTCAAAAATATCGTTTTTATTTTCTACATGGTTTTGAATTGGATTCTGTTAATAAAAGATATTTACACAAAATTTGGGATAAATAATAGAAGCAGAATCTCTGTTGCTCCAGGCAGCTGAGGCCATCATCAGAGGACTCTAGCATCTGGTCCTGAGCCGTGCAGTGGTTTTCTAAGGTTCCAATTTATATACTAAAACTATTTTTCTGAGGATATCTGGAATGGCTTCTGTTTTCTTGACTTAATCCTGAATACCACAATTAGTTTGTGGGATCTCTATTTCACTTAAGAAAGATATTGAAAATACACTATTTTATAATATTAGAAATCCAAAAGTTCAAATTCTTAAGCTCGTATTATATTTTCAGAACCATATTCTGTGCTGTCCAAACTCTGTAAGCAGTTTTGTGTGATAAAATCTCTATTATCCATAATATACTTCCTTGTAGATATTAAATTATCTTGAATGCCACTTCAGTAATTGTACTGTTCCCCTTTTAAATTTTGGTATTATATTTTATATATTTATTAAAGTATAATAACAAACAAATGATTTAGAATATTAAAATTATTTTCTTAGCAAAATGTGGTGTTACTTGTATTTTTTCTCCTTGATAACATTTGGTGTTTTTCATTACTTCTCACATTCAAATAAAGGCCAACCAGTTAATTTGCTATTTTAAAGATAAAGGACCTAAAAGAAATCAGTCATTTAGTCATACAATGTTAGAAGTTTTGCTGCTGTCTTTATTGTTGTTTCTGTTTCCTGTAGTAGAAATATGCTAGGCATTAAAATCTAAATAGTTAATTCCTAAAGTCATTTGCATAGATTCATTCGCAGTCATCTAATATAAGCAATTTTAGTTTTTGTTTCAAATTTGTTTATCATTTGCTGTTGCTACTCCCATTTGCTACAAATCTACCAGAGACAATGCAGGTAATGTTTTAAAAAGCTTTAGAGTTATTTATTTTGAAAAACTAATTGCTTTATAAAGGGAAAAAATGAGTTTTTTGCTTTTCCATGAGTATTACTTGTTCAGATCTAACAGAGGCACCATATCTCATGAAATTTTATTTTCACTTCCTTCTGAATCCTGTCCCTATGCTTTGTACCATGGCTGTGTGCTTAACATTTTTGCAAGATGCATCCTCCTACATTGAACTATCAGAAGGGTACCCTGTTTAAGTTGTGATTCTAATTAACCATTTTAAAAAAAAAGAATATATTTGCTTTATTTCCCAAATAAAGCTCAAAACAAAAAAAGTACAAATTATGTTTTTAAACTATGGTTTATATCTGAATGGAAAATATAAATCACATATGAGGTCAAACAAAGCTCAGAGCACAGTAGACTTCAGGTCAGCTAAGCAGACAGTGCTAAATGTGAATTTCCAAAAGTGAGAGTGTTTAGTGGATATTAAATGGGGAGCTTATTAAGAGTATATAATTAATGATTTATATAATGGAGAATATGAAAGAAGCTAGAAATAAATAATCATGAAGTGGAAGTAGCAAATGGAAAAGTGGAGAGCTTTACTGAGCAAAAAGTATGCATATTAAAGCTATGCTATAAAAATAAATGAATACAGAAATGGATGCACTAATACTCAGCAGTAAAAAGACTTGCACTACTAATGCATGCGAATAACATGGATGAATCTCAACACAATGTATTGAGTAAAAATAGCTGGACACAAAAGATAATATACCATATGATTCCATTTGTATAAAGTCCAAGAAAGAAAAGTAATCTATTTCCCTGGAAATCAGATCAGTGGATGATTCTGGGATAGAAGGATTCACTGGGAAGAGCCCAACAGTCCTTTCTAGGGGAATGGTACTGTTCTGTTCTGTACCCGCATAAAAGTGTGGGTTAACATGAGTGTTTGTATTTGCTTTTGTAAAAACAAATCAAATTATTCACCCCAAATTGTGTCCATCTCACTCTATGTAAAGAATACCACTATTAAAAAAATAAATAAAATTTGCACACATAACAGTATATTTTTGACATTGCCATGTCAGTACATATAGATCCACAATTCTTTTCAACAGCCACACAACATGCATTTGTATTGACATGTCCTAGGTTAAATAGCCATCTACCTTTGATAAGGCATTCCTGTTGTTTTCTGTTATTTCTTTTTGTTTTATTTATTTCTTTTTTATTATTTGCAATTTTCAGTGGTGCTGCAAGGGTTATCCTTGGCAACCTATTCAGTCACATATTGGAAGTCATTCCTTAAGATAAAGTCCTAAGAGTCTGACCTCTGTGATTTCTCCAGCCATATCTGTTTTGCTCCCATTTTATCCTTCGTGACAAGCCTAGGGCTTGAGATATGGAGTAATATTGGTAGAATGAGTGATGAATGGAATTACTAGACCAACGGATATAAACATTTTTAACTCAAAACCTCACTTTACAATCTAAAACAATTCTGTTCATTTAATAGGTAACATTTTGGAGATCAAATCCTTTAGATTAAATTATCCCCAGTAAAAGTTTTCCCACGTAGGACTGATATCTGGTGAGTTGCAACACTGAGACACCAAAATACTTCCCATACTTGCCCCATTCCTTCCCAGTCCTCATGATCTAACAACGGAAGGTTCAGTGCACAGCTGAGGAATGAGCCCATTAGCTATAGGCCCTGCTGCCATGCAATAGCTTCTTTCTGATTTGGTTGGCCAGTGTCTGCATGTTCTCTGTTCTTGAATATTCTGATCATCATTCGCTCTGTTGTACCAGTTTAAATGCAGTAGTCCCCTTATCCATGGGGGATAGTTTCCAAGACATCTAGTGGATACTTGAAACTTTGGATAGCACCAAGCCCTATATATACTATGTTGAAACCCCCTGCTAGGGGTAGGGCTTGTGCTGAGAGGATGTCGCCGCTCTTCCTACTGTTTCAATGTGGCTGGTTTTTCACTCACGCAAGACACAGGATACCCTCAACTTGTTTCTGGATTTCTCACAAAGGAAATAGTTCTGTGCATTGTGCTTGAATTGATGACCCTATGGTTACAGGAAGGGTCCAAGACTTCTTATTTTGCTGCCTTAGTGATGTTCCCCTCCTGCATAGTATCCTATCATATGGAATTATGATAACCAATTATTATCTGTTTGATATTTTAGCTTTTCTGTTTTTTAAATAAATGGTGTAGCAGATTGCTTTGTCTATATAAGTGAATATGTGCGTGTATATGTGTAATTTTTTTTAATCTTAAAAAGAAAATTACTTGGCTAAGAGTTATAAATATTTTATGGGTTCATGTTACATGGTCTCAAATTGAACTCTAGAAAGTTTGTGCCAATTTATTTTTCTAGGAGCAATGTATAAGGATGCGTATTTCACCACAACTTGATCCATAACAAATATTCTAAAATTAATAGGATGAGAAAGCTAGGAAGATGCAGGAAAGTTTGTATATCACATAGTCTCCAGCAGGGATTTAAAACACTATAAAACCACATGCACATTTTGTTTGTATGAGTATGTTTCAGATGAAGAAAATACAAAGGCTAAAGCCTTTTGCTTGCTCATAGATTTTTGTCTTGCTCTTAATTACAAATTACTCTCTCTTCCTATCCTTTGACCATCATCTTTACCTGTTAAAGGTCAGACAACCACCATTGACCGATGGTGACTATAAGAACACTAGCGCTCAGGAACAACTATGACTAATATTTAAAAATAATATAAAAAGCACTGGTTTAATTTCCACACTGTCTTAGTTGATATGCTAATATAAACCTCTTGTGAAAAAAATATTGCTTAGCAAAAATAAGTGATTAAATTTTGTTAGCTTTTTATTAACTATTTTGATAAAAACAAATACTATCATTTTCAAAAAGGCTATAGAATTTGCACTAGAGGTAAAATTGCAGTAGTTTGTGCCACATTTTTGCTAACATCATAAGAGGTTGTGCATAATTTATAAGAAACTAATTTAGTCTTGAACATAAATTTTCTGGTGGTGGGGAAAAGCTCTTTACTATGCATGTTTTATGACTTAACTTTTTCTCCTGTCCCTATTAAAATGTACGGGTTCTGCACTCCCATACTTTAACTTCTGACTGTGTGGGTTATGGACCAGAAGGGACAGCTGGGAGCATCTCTAGATACCTGCTTGCTACAGTTGTGGATAAGACCATTTTATTTATAATCCAATAATAAATTGGATTAACATTTTAAGTTTCTCTCTTAGGCATCTCACTTTACAATCTAATACAATTCCATTCACTTAATAGGTAACATTTTAGAGATCAAGTCTGCAGGAAACATTTTGTCTTTTAGATTAAAAAATATATATTTTCAATAGCAAAACCAAATATTCTGAGTCATATATAACATTTCATCTTTTTAACTTCTCAATGAGATGTATTCTTAGTAGTAGAGACATTGAGATTTTTGCAAGCATTAGGTGGCAATATCACTTTGCATGCTTCTGTTTCTGTCACCCTAAATCTCTATTGATCAAAGTACTCAGCATATCCCAGGCTCAGGTCCAGGAATAACCGCATGGCAACAGAGGACAGACCTGACATGAGAAAAAGATTCCTGTGTCTCAAGGACTATTTCTAGTCACAAACCATACCAAACCCTAACCCCATCATTTACTCAACCTCCCTAAATCCATTAGTTATAATTTGAATACATATCTTAAAACAATCTTTCATGAAGGAGGAAACACATTAATATAATTAATTTTTCTTGGGGATACGAGATTGTTGATTTTGAGCATATGAAGGAATGGTAGTTTGGAGCATGAGGAGCTAGGTGGAATTGTGTAACCCAAAACATGAAGACACTCAATATTGGGGAAAGAGACAAAAAGGCATTAGTGGCATGATGGTTAAGTCCAGAGTTAGAAGATATGAGTGTGTATCTTTACTGTAGCTTGTAATCACTGTTTGATCTTCAATTTTTTTTTAAATTTTGAATAATTTTATTGAGAGCCATGAGATTAAATATACTTCATTATTTTTTTTTTAATCTTGGGCTAACAATTTAGGGACAGTGATTTAGTTTATTTCAGTGATTTGTTTTAATGATTGATCTTCAATTTAACACTAGAGTTTCCATAATCTTATATGGAAGTGTGAAAATATCTAACTTAGGATTTTATTGTGATTGCTGAATCAACTAATACATGCGAAATCCTATGTTAACTACAGAGTTAACATCCATGCATAAAAATATTATTTTGCCAAGTAGGGAGGAGGAAATGAATAAAATAATCAAAAGAAAAGTCTGACATGCTTTGCCTTTCTCACAATATTGCATAGTTGTTGTGTTGTTTTTCTACATAAAAATTCTATTTATGACATATTTCCTATCCTCTTGGATCAATATATTTAGGGGTTAAAACTCCATACAAGTAAAGGGGAAAACATGAGGTTTTTTTGTAAAAATTACAGTTCTAAGTTCAATTATGCCCCATGATCTATTTTTCATCTCATTCAGTTACAGTTAATAATTGGTCGTTAAAGAAAAGAGATTAAAGCCTCACAGCACTGTATTTTTTGGCATCCTTGGAGTGAGTTGGCAGAGAAAGCTAGAAGAGGACACTGAAAATATTAATAACATGAGCATTTTGTTATAAGGCAAGGTCTGCACAGCTTAGGTGCTTAATAAATAGATACTTGCTGTCCAATTTGTAATTTAAGATATTCGGTTAGTAATAGACAGGTGTATAAGTACTTACTCTAAGCAAATGCTTAAGTTATCATCATGTACAATTTAAATAAATTCATCTTGATTTAAATTGGGGATTGGTTGCCACCATGTCCATTTTGCTTTGCTACTGTTTATTTTTCCATGCTGCTAATTGAAGCTGTCACAGTTTCAAACTACACAGAATATGCTGGAAGTGTGTCTCAAGAGAGATCTAGGGAGCAGGAAACAGCTGCGGGTGCAATTCGTATTTACAATGAGTATTTCGAAGTTTCCCCAAGCCGAGTTCTTTTCAGTAGCCCATGGGAAGCGGACGACATGCACAAGTGAGGCTGATTGCACAGAACCTGCTGAGGACGCTTGGGGCATGTTTGTGAAAAATCGGGTAAGGCATCTAGTCACTGAAGTGAAGCAGGGTGTCAGGTCGACTGGAACTGTCTGCTGATTTGTTCTTGCCAAGCAGTTTTGAGGACATGCAAGATGGATTGTTAACACCTGACTATTTCACTTTAATGGACAAGTGATACTTCTGACAAGAAATATGCCAAATAATTAGCATATCTCCTGTATGTATGAAACAAGTGAAAAAGAGGAGTCCTGTTGTCATCACTCTCATTCCTGATGCAGGATATGGGCTGTGGAAAATCATGTTATTCATCAAAGCAGAAGAGCAGACTATCAAAGTCGCCAAAAAGAAACAGAGAAAAGGTTCCTAAATTATTCAAGAAGAGAAACAGAGCTCTAGACCAAGGGAATAGCTTAAGTCTAAAAACAAACCTCATTCTAACTTTGAGCTTTTATATGATTTCATGCCCCCTCTAAGTCATTCTAAATTTGATTCAGGGGTGTGTGTGTGTGTTTAAATCTTTGTCATATGACAGATTTAAGTAGGGCCTCATATATGATTAGGAAAAATATGGCAACATGTGAATTCGTGTCTTTTGAAAAAATTAATTCTATGTAATATTTTTAAATACAGGAGTTTAATTTAAAAATGTTAATTGTAGTTTTGATTTGCATTTCTCTGATGATTACAGATGGCATTTTTTCATATGTTTATTGGCCATTCTTCTGTCTTCTTTAGAAAAGTTTCTGTTCAACTCCTTTGCCCACTTTTTAATAGGGTTATTTGTTTTTTTCTTGCTGATTTTCGTGAGTTCTAAGTATATTCTAGTTATCAACCCCTTATCAGATGCGTAGGATGCAAAAATTTTCTCCCACTCTGTAGGTTGTCTGTTTACTCTCATGACTGTTTCTTTGGCTGTACAGAAGCTTTTTAGATATCACTTAACTCCAGTGAGAATGGCCTTTATCAAAAAGACCCCAAACACAAATGCTGGCGTGGATGCGGAGAGAGAGGAACACTCCTACACTGCTGGTGGGACTGCAAACTAGTTCAACCTCTGTGGAAAGCAATTTGGAGATACCTTAAAGCGATACAAGTAAATCTACCATTTGACCCAACAATCCCATTACTGGGCATCTACCCAAAAGATCCAATGACACTCTACAAGAAAAACACCTGCACTCGAATGTTTATAGCAGCACAATTCATAATCGCAAGGCTGTGGAAGCAGCCCAAGTGCCCATCAATCCAAGAATGGATTAATAAAATGTGGTATATGTATACCATGGAGTACTATTCAGCTCTAAGAAACAATGGTGATATAGCACATCTTATATTTTCCTGGTTAGAGCTGGAACCCATACTACTAAGTGAAGTATCCCAAGAATGGAAAAACAAGAACCACATATACTCACCAGCAAACTGGTATTAAATGAGCAGCACCTAAGTGGACACATAGGTATTACAATAATATTGTATTGGACAGGGGGACGGG
>VSMD01105888.1:0-10686 GCA_008750895.1 Mirza zaza
CACATGCACACACACAGACACTCACATGCACACACAGACACTCACATGCACACACACAGACACACGCGCACACACACTCACATGCACACACAGACACTCACATGCACACACTCACACGCGCACACACACATGCACACACATGCACACACAGACACATGCACACACACACTCACATGCACACACAGACACATGCACACACACAGACACTCACATGCACACACAGACACTCACATGCACACACACAGACACTCACATGCACACACAGACACTCACATGCACACACACACTCACATGCACACACGCAGAGAAGCAGAGACAAAGGGAGAGGACGAACGCAGTGGCGCGCTGCCCACACTGGGCATGTCTCCTGGGCAAATCCCTGCCTGGCCTCCTTGGAGTCCGGGCACCTGGAGGCCAGAGCCTCCACTACCCCGGTGGGTTCCAGGGGGGGGGGGTTCTCAGAGCTGCAGGAGGACCCAGCCAGCACCAACTCGCCCTGCTCCAAAGACTCACCTGCTTCAACACTCGGGAAAGCCGGAGCTGTCTCCCACTCTGAGTCCTGGCGGTTCTGCTTCCTCTATTCCGGGCGGCCACGCGATCCCATTTCTCCTAACGCGAACGGATTACCCACTTCCAAGTAGAAGCCGTGTGGGTGACGCTCAGGGAGCTGAGAGACTGTCTAAACCACCTCCCTTCCCTTAGAAGTAGAGAATCGAACTGCAAGGCCCCGGGCGCGGTGGCTCACGCCTGTCATCCCAGCACTCTGGGAGGCCGAGGCGGGAGGATCGCTGGAGCTCAGGAGTGGGAGACCAGCCTGAGCAAGAGCTGAGATCCCGGTGTCTACTATAAATAGAAAGCAATCAGCCAAACCCCTATAAATACATATATATATATATATATAAATGAGCCGGGCATGGTGGCGCATGCCTGTAGTCCCAGCTCCTCACTTGGGAGGAGGCTGAGGCAGGAGGATCCGCTTGAGCCCAGGAGTCTGAGGTTGCTGCGAGCGAGAGAGGCTGACGCCACGGCACTCGCTGTAGCCCGGGCGACAAAAGTGACACTCTGTGTCAAAAAAAAAAAAAGTAAAGAATTGAATTGCATTAAAAAAAAAGAGAGAGAGAGAAAAGAACCCAGTGGTAACCTCGACCCCAGTGAAATCGTGTTGCAGCCCAGGGCGTGCGGGGCAGAAGGAGTCATCGACTCTCAGGCCGCTAAAAGACCTGGAGGAGAGTCATTAGCCTCAGCTGCGGCACTCACGCGGGGGACGAGCGAGCCAGCGCCACTAAGTGGCTCCGCGCGCGCAGACGAGGCCCCGGAGACCGCAGCTCCGTCCACCAGCGGCTGCACGCGGCAAGCGCTCCGGAGCCCGTCTCTGCGATCTTTTTCACTTTGCATCATCCCCCTCTCCCCACCGCCACCCACCCCTCGACCCCTCGACCCCGAGGTCATCGTAAGAGTGCTGGGAGACCCTCCTCCACCCATCCCCCACCCCCCATTACTGGGTCCTCTCGCCACCAGGCAGATGGCACCGCCGCGCAGAGGGGCACACGAGCAGGAACAGCTCGAGTCCCCCGTAACCTGTGTTCTTCGCGTCCTGGGCCCAGAGCCCCTGTGTGAGTGAGCCCCCTTTTGCTTCCCAGATCTGGCCACCGTCCTCCCTCCTCCCCCCCGCCCCCTCTCCATCTCTGGCCCTAATTAACCCCGTAACCACCACCCTCTCCCCCCGGGGGGCATCGGGCCTCGAGGAGGAGGCTGAGCCAAGTCCTCTCCAAAGCGCAATGTGCAACCATTAGGGCCTTGGGGGTCGCGAGCGCCCGCGAAGAGAGCTGGCGACACTTTGTCACCCGCCCCAGTGCAATTCAGTGGCGGCTCAGTGGCCAGAGAGTCTCTCTCTCCAGGAGTTAGGGGGGGAGGCTAACCTGCGGTTCTCTGTCCACCCCCCCACACACACACACACACACACACGACCCCCAACTTCGTGGACCTCGCGGGCCCGCGCACGCACTGGGTGTCCCGTTCTGTCTGTCGTCGTGGAGGTTCTCCAAGTGGCCCCAGTGAAAAAGGGGGGAAAGAGGCCTCTCCAGTCCTCTTGGTACTTTCCCCTCTTTTCTCCAACCTCGGACACTGGTGTGTCCCCACCTCGCAGTCCCGGAGGGCCCGGGCTCCTGGTGCAGACGACGACGGCGGCGGCGGGAGGGAGGGCGCGCGACCTCCGGGCGCGCCAGGCTGCTGCAGCCGGGCGGGCGGGCGGGCGGCGGCGGCGCCCGGGCCCAGCAAAGAGTTAAAGGGAGGAGACGTGGGCTGTCACGCGTCATTGAGCAGATTATGTGCGGCAAACAAAAAGTGTGTGCCTGCCTGTCAGTCAGTCACTGCGTCGCGTCCATCTGTACAACTCTCTCTCTCTCTGCGCTTCTCTCTCCCTCTCTCTCCCTCCTTTCTCTCCATCTCTCTCTCTCTCTCTCTCTTAATTTAGGCAGCCCCTACCTGACACCAACCCCCGACCCCCCTTTCCTGACATGGAAACGCACTGGACACAATAGGCAGAAAGCGACACACGACTCCCGCGCGCGCGCGCCGGCGTCGCCTCCCGTTCCAGGTGGCCTCAGAATTTTTTGGGGGGCGATCTCTCGGATCCGGACCTCGTTTCTCCCCGGTGAGTCTAGAAAATTGGCATGGGGGTGTGGGAGGGGGTTTGGGGGGGGGGTTAGGAGGGAGGCAGATTTGGTGGCAAAGAGTAGGGAAATGTTGTCGCCGTCCCCGGGTCCCTCCTGGTCCAGAAGAGAAAGAGAGAGAGAGAGACAGGAGGGGAGGGGAAATAATTGAGGACAACGGGGGTCGGGGCGGGGGTCTCTCTCTCTCTCGTGCCACCGGGATTGTACAAAAGGAGGAGCGGGTGGGGACCACTTTGCCTGCCCCCCCCCCGGGGGGTCGGGGAGAGGGGGGAAGTGAGGACTGGGTGTCACGCGCGCCAGGCCGCCAGACAATGCCTGCCTGCCCGCGGGGACGGCTGGCGGTGGCTTTCTGTGGGCCCGGGTGGCTCCGGCGGGGACGTCCCCAAGCGCACGCAGCACAGGAGCCGGGGCCTAGCGCGCGCGCACGGGATGCGGGGCTGGGACGGGCTGGGTGGCCCAGGCGACCCGCGGTCACGGTGACCGGCCGGAGGCTCTCGCGGCGGCCGCCCAGCCCGCGGGGAGCCACGCGGACCGCTGTGAGCGCTGCGCAGGCAGCCGGGACCTTTACGCCCCGTATTGTTAGGTGGAACCGCATCTTTAATGACTGTGTCCTCGGCTGCCTGCTGGGGCCCCAAGTGACGGGAAGCGACCGACCTCCGCCAACACAATGAGGCGCTTGAGTGTGAAAAGAGATTTTTTTTAAAAAAAAAAAAAAAAGAAAGAAAAGAAAAAAGGAGGAGGAGAGAAATCGAGGCACACAACGACGCTGAATCGCAGGAAACTGAAAGGGGGAGAATAGGATTCCAGTGGAGAAATGAAATGAGACGTTCTGATTTTTTTAATATATATATATATTTAAATTTATTAAACATATTTAATAAATTAAATTATTTATTAACTGGAAATCAGGAAGGCTAATTTGCATGGGGGTAAATAAATGCGCCCAGGGATAGATGATGTTGGGTAGCAAAAGTTTCCGCTTTGTGGATATTTTTTCCCTTATGGCTTCTGCTGCTGCTGCTGTCTGGCAGATAGAGCCCAACGCTTGACATTTTTGGAGACGAGAAAGAGAAGGAATGGAAAAAGAGGCCGGGCCAAAGTTTTAGGCAATGTCAGCTGGAAAGGAGGGAAAAAAATCAAACACAAAAACAAAAACCCTCTGCTACCTTGCGGTCGCATTTGCAAGATTAAATGGTGCATAGACATTAAGATAAAAAATAGACATTATTAATATTATCCCACTATGGGATAATGGCATTGCAGGAAAAGAATTAGGTCTCCTCTTTCCCGCTGTTTTAATTACGCAAAGCGTAGATCAACGACTGCCTGCCGATTGGGAGGTTATTAGGATAAAACAAACTCAGAGGAATCTTTGGATGGGTCAGGAAGAGCAGACAATGCGGCTCGGTTCAAAGCTAGTTTGAAATTTGAAATACCTGGTGGGTTTTTTTTTGTTTTTTTTTTAATGGTGTGTGTGTGTGTGTGGGGGGTGTCCATTAGCTCAAGAAGGTAAATGTCCCTTTATGATAGCTTAATAGAGACTCTTCCACTGAGGCGTTCATTGCTCTCTAAATTGCTGAGGATTAAAGAGCCGGAGGAAAAAAAAAAAAACACCGAGGAAAACTCAAGCAGATCTGGTCCGTCTTGCCCAAACAGGATTGTTCAGGGGGGGGGAGAGTTGCGGAGAGAATTCTCATCAGTCATTCCGCACTGCGTTTCCAGACAGGGGACCGACCCTTCACGCCTGTCCTGTACCTGCTCAACTCAATGCACCCCCTTGTCTATAACGAGGTCTCTGGGATTCTCTCTCCTCCATAAATAAGCATGTCGTTGAGGAAGGAAAAAAAAAAAATTACCTCTGCTTGATGCTTTTAATTACGGCCTCCTCGAGAGGGGCCGTGTTGGATTATGGTAATGAGCAGACACACGTCCCCTTTTGGAGGCTTTTAGAGTGTGGCCTTGACTCTCGGCTTGAAATCCATTCGCCACGCTCTGCCGCGGTCTCTCTGCCTGCCCCGCTAGTGCTGCTCCCCTCTTTGGAAGAAAAGAAAAAAAAAAAATGGGCTCTTGGGCATCCACCAGTTCAATGCACAGGAGGAAAGAATCTTTCCTCCAAGGGTTAGAAGTTTCTTCCAGGCAGGCAAATCTATAGGCTGCAAAATAATAATAATAATAATAATAATGATAATAATAATAATAGTATTATTTCTCCTCCCAGTCAGCTCCAAACCCCACTCAACACCAAGGCGTTGCAAAAAAATGATTTACTCTTTCCTATCTATCCCTTTCTCTTCCTTTTTTTTTTTTTTTTTCCCAAGCAGCCAGTCAGCTCCGGACCTCTGATTATTTCCAATCATTATTATTATTTAAAAAAAAAAAGTTTCCCTTATTTGCATCTTTAAAATATGCCAGGCCTGGGTGCGGTGGCTGACACCTGTCATCCCAGCACTCTGGGAGGCCGAGGCGGGCGGATAGATCGCTCAAGGTCAGGAGTTTGGAACCAGCCTGAGCAAGAGCGAGACCCCCGTCTCTACTGAAAATAGAAAGAAATTCATTGGCCAACTAAAAATATATAGAGAAAAAATGAGCCGGGCATGGTGGCGCATGCCTGTAGTCCCAGCTGAGGCAGGAGGATCGCCTGAGCCCAGGAGTCGGAGGTTGCTGTGAGCGAGGCTGACGCCACGGCACTCTAGCTCGGGCAACAGAGTGAGACTCTGTCTCAAAAAAAAACAAAACCCATGCCAGATTCATTTTAGTTATGCAAAAAAAGAGCTATGCAAAAAATGAGGCAAGTGCATGCAAGGAAAAGCTGTCTAGTAGTTCAGAGCCCAGGAGTTGGAGGTTGCTGTGAGCGAGGCTGACGCCACAGCACTCTAGCCCGGGCGACAGAGTGAGGCTCTGTCACAAAAAAACAAAAAACACCAGATTCATCTGAGTTATGCAAAAAAGAGCTATGCAAAAAAAAAGAGGCAGGTGCATGCAAGGAAAAGCTGTCTAGTAGTTGAGATGTTCTGCCCCGGGTTTGCTGCGGTAAAAGGGAGTCACGGAACTCACTTCCTTGTGCTGTGTATGTCGTCCGCAGTGATGGATGTTTCTGGCATCCAGAGAGGCATCTGGGATGGAGAGGCCAAAGCTGTCCAGCAGTGCTTGACGGATATTTTCACCAGCGTTTATACCACCTGCGACGTCCCAGAGAATGCTATATTCGGCCCCTGCGTCCTGAGCCACACGACCCTGTATGACAGTATAGCTTTCATCGCTCTCAAGTCCACCGACAAGAGAACAGTCCCTTATATCTTCCGGGTGAGTCTCCGTCCCAGCCGGTCCTGTGCAGGTGCCTGAGAGTGACTAGGACGTCCTGTCGAAAATGCACTAAGACTCGTTCCAAATCACGAGTCGGAGACGGGTTTTCGGGTGCAGAAAATGCAACGGTGATGCAAGCAATCCTATTGCACCCGCCAAAAAAAAAAAAAAAAACGACAAAAGGAAAATTAAGCTCAAATGATGGTCAACTGATTTGTTTTTGTATTTCCTGGAATAAGTAACAAAAAAAATTTTGATTTGGGAATGCTAGAAATATCTAAGGCAGGGTGGTTTTTGTTTTTTGTTTTTGAGACAGAGTCTCGCTCTGTCACCCAGGCTAGAGTGAGTGCTGTGGCGTCAGCCTCGCTCACAGCAACCTCTGACTCCTGGGCTCAAGCGATCCTCCTGCCTCAGCCTCCTCCCGAGTAGCTGGGACTACAGGCAGGTGCCACCATGCCCGGCTCATTTTTTTCTGTATATATTAGTTGGTCAATTAATTTCTTTCTATTTATAGTAGAGACGGGGTCTCGCTCTTGCTCAGGCTGGTTTTGAACTCCTGACCTCTGAGCAATTTGCCTGCCTAGGCCTCCCAGAGTGCTAGGATTACAGGCAGCGCCAGGCCTGAAATATCTAAGGCAAGGTCTTAAGTTCCGGGGTTTTTCCCGGTGACAATGAACTTGACTTCTTAAACTCTTAGGGAGATTTCCCCTGAGGCTGAGGCTATTTGCATGCTCATTACTTTCTGAAAAGTACTTTTTTTTTTTTTTTTTACACAAGTATTGGGTATATTTGCCTTGCAATGCTGGAGGCTTTCTCATCCTCCAAATATGACTTTCTCTGGCAACACTAGCCGGTGCCCGGAGAGCTTGTGTTTAAATTAAAATGTTACTGGTTTTGACAGGAAAGCACCATTAAATACAGGTGTTTCCGCTTGACGCTAAAAAAAAAAAAAAGGCCTCTCTCCCTTGTGATTCCCTCTTTACCAAGAAAAGCTATTAATTGCTCAAGCCCAAGTTAGGAAGATAAATAAATGCCACGTCATGTCTAAGATTCAAGCTTGCTTTTTTTTTTTTTACCACCCCCATCCCCACCCCCCAAAAAAAAACCGAACAAAAAATTCCCTATGCCTTTGTCACGTGGGATATAATTGAGAAGCAAATGCTCAAGAGGCTAACGCTACATTTTTTGAGAAGACATTTCCTTCATTGGGTGTTGTAGCAATCTGTGGAAACGCAGACTTGAGCGATCTGATCCAGGCACAGTGTTTTTTGCGATGGGTTATCTTATCTAACCGGCTATACAAACAGAAGGACGCAGGTCTCAGGCTAGGCCAAATTTTTGGAAAGCTTGGTCTCAGATGATTTTGGGGGGAAAAAAAAAAAAAGACTGTAACATACAGAAAACGATCTTGGTTCAACCTCTGGCTTCCTTGTCTCATGTGTGCGTCTCTCTCCCCCTCTTGTCTCTTGCCTTTTTTTTTTTTTTTTCTTTTTTTTTGCCTTTTTTCCCTTCTGTTTTAAACTGTGCAGGTAGACACCTCCGCGGCGAACGGTTCCTCCGAGGGTCTCATGTGGCTGCGGCTGGTGCAGTCAGCCAGAGATAAAGAAGAGCAGAACCTGGAAGCCTACATCAAAAACGGACAGCTGTTTTACCGCTCTCTCCGCAGGATCGCCAAAGACGAGGAGCTGCTCGTTTGGTACGGGAAGGAACTCACCGAGCTGCTCTTGCTCTGCCCTCCCCGATGCCTGGGCAAAATGAACGGTAGGTTGGCTCCGGACGCCCCCACCCCCTACACACACACACACACACTTGTCGCGCCCCGCGGTGGTGGCCTTCGCTGGGCGCAAGTCCCGGGGAGCGGGGTGCGTGCGCGCGCGCGCAGTGGCGGTGGTGGCCGCCTTTTGTCCCCTTCCCCCGCCCCCCACAAAGGAGGCTTCCGAGATGGGGCTCAGACAGCCAAGCTGGGACAGACAGGGCGAGGCCCAACAGGGGACCCTGGAGAGATGACTGCAACCCCTCCCCAGCGAGGAGGGAAGGTTCGATCAGGGCTCAGGGCGCACAGCGGACTTTTGCAGGCCCTGGAGACGCAGGGAGATTTGCGAAAGTGGTTGGTGGCAACCATGCCTGGGGGCGATGCTGAGTCATCATGCGGTGTCTCTGTGTGTGTGTGTGCCTGCTCGCTACGCAGGGTCGTCCTCCTACACATGCCTGGAGTGCAGCCAGCGTTTCCAGTTCGAGTTCCCCTACGTGGCGCACCTGCGTTTCCGCTGCCCCAAGAGGCTGCACAGCGCTGACATCGGCCCCCACGACGACCAGGGCGCCAAAGACCACGGGGGTGGTGGCGGCGGGGGCGGCGGCTGCAAAGACCAGCAGCAGCAGCAGCAGCAGCAGCCGCAGCCCCAGGACGCGCCGCTGGGCCCCAAGTTCTGCAAAGCGGGCCCCATGCACCACTACCCGGCCGCGCCCCCCGACGGCGCCAGCGCGCCCGCGGCGCCCGGCGGCAGCAGCGGGGGCGCGAAGCCGTCCACGGACTTCCACAACCTGGCCCGGGAGCTGGAGAACTCGCGCGGGGGCCGCAGCTGCTCCCCTGTGCCCCCAGGCCTCGGCAGCGGCGGCGGCGGTGGCGGTGGCAGCGGCGGCCACCCGGAGGCTGAGCTGGGTTCCGACGGCGGCGGTGGCAGCGGCGGCGGCAAAGCCAAGAGGAAGTTTCCGGAGGACGCGGTGGACGGCGGCGGCGGCGCGGGGCTGGCGGGGGCCCGCGGTCGCTTCCCCGAGCGGCCCCCGCCGGCGTCCAAGGAGGACCTGGTGTGCTCGCCGCAGCAGTTCCGCGCGGCGGGCAGCTACTTCGGGCTGGAGGACCACGGGGGCCGGCTCTTCGCGGCGCCGCCCAGCCCGGAGACGGGCGAGGCCAAGCGCAGCGCCTTCGTGGAGGTGAAGAAGGCGGCGCGCGCGGCGGCGGCGGCCGCGCAGCAGGACGAGGCGACAGGCGACGGCGCGGGCGTCGCCAACGAGGACCAGGACGCCGCTGCAGGTGGCGGGGGTGGAGGCGGCGGCGGGGGCCCCGCCACGCCCGCAGCCGCGTCGCCGCCGTCGTCGGGGGGCTGCGTCGCGGACAAGCTCCTGGCCCCGCGGGCGCCCGGGGCCGCGCTGCCCGGCCGGCTGGACGGCGGCAGCCCCGCGCGGGGCAGCGCCTTCACGTCGGTGCCGCAGCTGGGCGGCGGCGGCGGGAACGCGGGGACCCCGGGCGCGGGCACCGGGGGCGGCCAGGGCGCCGCGCCCCCCGACGAGCGCAAGAGCGCCTTCTCGCAGCCCGCGCGCTCCTTCGCGCAGCTGTCGCCGCTCGTGCTGTGCCAGAAGCTGGGCGCGCTGGAGCCGCCGTGCCACCCGGGCGGCGACGGCGTGGGCCCCACCAGACTGTACCCCGCGGCCGCCGCCGACCCTGCGCTGGCCGCCGTGAAGCTGCAGGGCGCCGCGGACCTGAACGGGGGCTGCGGGGCGCTGGCGGGCGGCGGCGGCGGCGGCGGCGGGGCCGGCCTGCCCAAGCAGAGCCCGTTCCTCTACGCCACCGCCTTCTGGCCCAAGAACTCCGCCGCGGCGGCGGCTGCTGCTGCTGCGGCGGCGGCGGCGGCCACCACGGGCCCCCTGCAGCTGCCGTCGGCGCTGACGCTGCTGCCGCCCTCCTTCACGTCGCTGTGTCTGCCCGCGCAGAACTGGTGCGCCAAGTGCAACGCCTCGTTCCGCATGACGTCCGACCTGGTGTACCACATGCGCTCGCACCACAAGAAGGAGTACGCCATGGAGCCCCTGGTGAAGCGGCGGCGGGAGGAGAAGCTCAAGTGCCCCATCTGCAACGAGTCGTTCCGCGAGCGGCACCACCTGTCGAGGCACATGACCTCGCACAACTGACGCGCGCGCGCGCGCTGGGACGGGCAGGGGGGAGGGGGGACGGGCGGGGACACCCCGGCTCGCCATGCAGCGCGCGCGCAAACCCGCGCGCGCGCACGCACGCACGCACGCACGGCCAAGCCGCCTGCAGGGATGGACACCCCTCTCCTTGCGCGCGCCCACCCCCCACCCCCGGAGCCCTGCACTCGGACCCCCGCACCCCCAAATAAACACACACACACACACACTCAAACACCTGTCCCCACCCCCTAGGAAGCTTCTCTTGGAAATGTTTACCCGGGACAGACGCGCACGCGCGCGCGCACACAGGCGCGCACGCACGGCCAAGCCGCCTGCAGGAATGGACACCCCTCTCCTTGCGCGCGCCCACCCACCCCTGGAGCCCTGCACTCGGACCCCCCCCACACCCCCAAATAAACACACACGCGCACACACAGGCGCGCGCGCACGGCCAAGTCGCCTGCAGGGATNCCAAATAAACACACACACACACACGCACGCGCGCGCGCACACACACACACACACACACACACACGCACTCAAACACCTGTCCCCAACCCCTAGGAAGCTTCTCTTGGAAATGTTTACCCGGGACAGACGCGCACGCGCGCGCGCACACGCACACACACACAGGCGCGCGCGCGCACGGCCAAGCCGCCTGCAGGGATGGACACCCCTCTCCTTGCGCCCCCTGAACCCTGCACTCGGACCCCGCACCCCCAAATAAACACACACACACACACACTCAAACACCTGCCCCCACCCCCTAGGAAGCTTCTCATGGAAATGTTTACGCAGGACACAC